>CAUDMG010001564.1:1797500-1932500 GCA_958450375.1 Homarus gammarus | reverse complement strand
CCCTTGTGGATACCTGACCGTATCCTCTTCAAAGAAGGAGAGAAGGTAGAACAGTTTCCCATCACTTATAAGCAAAATATAACTAGTGATAACCTCCTGGCATTCCTCAAAGCTAACAGGGCATCTCGTGAACTCAAAGGTCAGGTGAGAAACACCTTTTGGGAACAATTCTTACTGGGGATTAATAGAACAACCACTCACGCAGAAGTGTGGAACAAAATTAGAGCCATTACCCAGTCACCCACCCTTTTCCAACTTCATCACAGTCCTGCAGAATATGCTGACATGTTATTAGACCAATAGTCTAGTGTGTCACAAATCACTTCCTTGCCTCCTGACATACAGCAGTATCTTAAGCCACACACATTAATAGGGGCTTCAGTATTGAAATAGCGTGTTCCTCACCAGACTCTACGGGCCAGTTTCCTATAACTCACCACGAACTAACAACAACACTAATAAAAGGTGAATCATCCTCCCCTGGTGAGGATGGCAGTGGGTCCTTAACAACCCACTGCTTGACCTGTATCAAATGAGCCTCACACAAGGTATTCTGCCAAAGACATGGACTCAAGGAAACATAGTACCAATCCCCAAAGCTAACTCTCCCAACTTCAGGCCCATTTCACTCACATCCTGTATGTGTAAAGTCCTTGAAAGAGTTGTTCTCAACCGTCTCATGTTTCAAGTCAAAAACAAACTGGCCCCTAATCTGCATGGGTTCATGCCCGGGCGCAGCACACAGACATGCTTTGCAGAATATCTTGTTCACACAAAAGATAAGACAAAAGGAGCCTTCATAGACCTTAAATCAGCCTTTGATGTAGCTAATAGAGACATTACACTTGAGCAACTAGCTAATTTTGGCATCCAAGGTAACCTCCTGACATGGATAAAGGGTTATCTGTCCAACAGGTATGCCAGTGTTCTGTTTAGTGGAGTCAAAAGTACCAGAATGAGAGCATTTGAGCTTGGCACGCCTCAGGGAGGAGTGTTAAGTCCTATGCTCTTTCATAATACTGATGCACAAGCTTATTGCTGACATTCCAGTTCAGCAGCACGAGGCTGTAATGTGTTATGCTGATGATATCTGCATTATGACACAGACCAAGTCCAGGTTCCAGGCCTTACTGGTTGTATTTGCTCGGAGGACTGTTGAATGTGATCTCATAATATCTTTTGACAAGATGAGGGTCCTCAATCCTCGTCCTGCTCACCCTATGCCTCTTAACTTTAACATTAACAGCATGCTCTTGGAACTATGTAGCTCTTCTACCTTAAAGAAAATGGAGGTGGGGTGATATTCTATGACTTCGAAAGTGCTTTGAAATCAATGAACAGTCCGCCGGGCTCTGTGTCTAAAGTTGTCTGTGATATTAAAAGAAATGTGATAACTGCTAAGGAGAACAACTTTCGTTCTGAATTTGTGTGGATTCCGTCCCATGTTGGAATTAGGTATCATGACCGTGCTGATAGACTCGCCAATGAGGCATGTAAGAAAGAAAATGTTGACCGTGACCCTGGCTTCTCTTATGCTGTACTTAAAAATTTCAAGTCAAATTCATGAACTGTGATCCAGAAAAAATGAGAAATGCAGAGAGACCTGGCAGTTGTAGCATTAGTAAATATGGCAAATTTTGTGACAAGAGGTACCGGTATGGCCATCATAAGGACAGAACCAGACAATGTGATGTAGACGTGGCCAGAATTAGGCTAGGATACAGAACCATCTGGCAAGTTAGTGACGCTGTACCCATAGCGGAACACTCAGCACGTAAACTTTGTGATAAACCTTTAAAGCATACACTTGAGCACTACATTATTGAATGTGACACTGTCAAAGACTTCAGGCCACCTGGATTATTGTATCATGAACTTTGTAATTCCTACATTGAATCGGGGGTGCTGAGGACATTCTTGCTGTTTATCCAAAATTTGCTAGCCCACACTGATTAGTCCTCAAATAGAATAAGACTTCTACTGTATATGAACCACTGTCCTGCATGGCAGTGAACAGTGATATCACCCACATGACTTTGACCTATATATACTGTTATTGAATATGACCTATTTCCTTGTGTATGAACCTCTGTCCTGCGTGGCAGTGAGAAATGATAGTACTCTCAGTGTCAACCTCACTGAATTGCTCAGAATCGGCAAACTGTACTCCAAGCTTTGCCAATAAATTTTTTAACCGTTAACGTAACTCTCTTCGCCCTTCTCTTCCATCACTCACTGTCCCTCACTATCCTCTCTCTCCCTCTCTTTATCTCTACCATCCTATCCCTCCCTCCATCCATCTCTGTCTCCCTCTCTGCCCCTCTCTTCCATCACCCATTGTCCCTCACCATCCTCTCTCTCTCCCTCTCTTCTCTCTCTCTCCCACCGTATCCCTCCATCCATCCATCTCTCTCTCTTTCTTCCATCATTCAATGTCCCTTATCACCCCCACCCCCCTCCCTCTCTTGTACGGTGCAGGAATGTAAACACCAAGGTTAGGTACACATTGAAGCGGATAGACACGACCGCTATTTGTTCCTACAACAGCAGCTGTAATTCAATACCTTAGTTTCCCTCCTCTGTTTTTTTAGACGGTCTACACCTCCCTCCCTCTTTGCCTCCCATTCACTGTTGTAGGATGAATAAGTAACGTTATGCACAGTACTAGGAATGTTTTCTTTTTGTGAATGAAGTTTGTTTGCCTTCGAATTAGCTGTTGTGAATGAGTTTTGTTTACGTCCGAATGAGCTGTTGCTTCTGAGTTTTATTTATATTCAGATCAGCTGTTTTGAATTAATTTTTATTTACGTTCAGATCAGGTGTTGTGACTGAGTTTTGTTTGTGTTCGGATCACCTGTTTTGGCTGAGCTGTATACTATATTAAGAAAAACTGTTTTGATTTAAGTTTTATTTTCGTTCAGACCAGCTGTTGTGACTGAGTTCTGTTTACGTTCGGAAGATGTGTTTTGACTCAGTATCTTTCATGTTCGGTTCAGGTATTGTGATGGAGTTTTATTTTTCGCTAGAACCAGTTGTTGTGAATTAGCATTTTTTCCACATTGGGACTCGCTTTTGAGTTATGACACTGAATATTCGAATCGCCTAAAAATTAGACACAACAGCTTATTTCACCTGATGATTAACCACTTTAACGCCAAACTAGCATAATCATACCCAACCTAACTTAACCTAACCTATACTCAACCTAACTTAACCTAACCTATACCCAACCTCACTTAACATAACCTATACCCAACCCCAAGCTAACCTAAGCTAACCTAACCTAACCTAACCCCCCCAGGTAGAGTTAGGTTTGTTGATTTCAGGTTGGGGCAAATCTTTAGGTGATCCGCACTTTCTTTCATCAATACGACACCAGTATAAAAAAATCGCAATGCACTGTACTCAAAAAATTTTTCTTTAACAATTTGTCAAGTCAGTTATTGATTCACACACTTGCCTTCATTCATGCGTCACCGGTATGGCAGATATATGGGCCCAATCTAACTCACTGTGAAACTAAATATATTTGTGAATGAGTTATGTTTACGTTCGAAACAGCTGTTGGGATTGTACACAGACCAATGAATGAATCACTATTGTTGCGCCTCTCAATACTGGAAGCAATACTCGAAAGGCTTTCTCGTATTATAGTTAGGAATTTATTGTAATTTAATACTATCAACCCAGGGAAAGAGAATTTAAAGGTAAAATACTTACGGATTAATGTAAATAATCCTTAAAAATATCCTTTCTTATTTAGAATGACATAATGCTAAGGGAACAGATAAATCTAAGATAATATTATTTCAGTGGAACCACCCTTAAGATATCCTTCATGGATTTGTTTTATTGAACTATGAAGACAACGGAGAAAAGGGATTTAATGACAGAATTATTATTATTACAATATACTCCATCTATAAAATATTCCTTTAAGATTTAAGATGATTGAACCACCACTATAACAGCAACAACAACAAAACCGGATTAATGAACGATACTTCATAATGTGGCAGGTGAACCACCACCACCAACAGCAACAACAGAAACTTTGGCAATCATGTTCCCGTATCAGGCTAATTAGTGCTTTTAGATTGTAAACAAACAATCTCTTGATCTAATGAGTCAATTACTGACAGTCGCACAATGGGAACGCCAAAAGGAAAATAAAATACACTGTTGATGAAGGTGTTTGGTCGTCGTGTGTTCGCGGGGCATTGTTAAGGCTAATTAATGACCTCAGACGTAAACAAACAATCTCGATCTGATGGGTCAATTGCTGGAAGGTACACAGAGGTAGACAAATAGAACACACACACATACATACACACACACACGCACACACGTATACAGAAAGAGAACATTTTATCAAAAGGTATTGGCATTTTAGGTAGAATATGACTCTCTCTGTCTGTCTGTCTGTCTGTCTTTCCCTCTCTCTCTCTCTCTTTATTTATCTTCTCTGTCTCTCTTTGTCTCTTTATCTCTCTACGTCTCTCTGGTCCTGGATGGAGCTCCAACTCGTGACTTTCTCATTATCGTTCGCGTTGCTACCAGGAGATTATGTCGCAATATAAGTCGGACAAGAGATAGTGAACGTTCAAAGGTGTTCTGATGGTGTCAAGATAATGATATCACGCCCGGTAGCACTGTTGAGAGAGAGAGAGAGAGAGAGAGAGAGAGAGAGAGAGAGAGAGAGAGAGAGTTAAATGAAGTAAGGTGGGAGGGTATAGTGGGAGATGCGTATATGGAGAGAGAAGGGAGACTGGGAGAGTAAGGAAGCAAAGACAGTAAAGAGGAGGAAGGGAAAATAAAGGGGAAGGGAAATGAAGGAAAGTGAGGGAATTCAAAATTAAAAAGACTAAACGTCTTACGAGGGAAAGTGAAGACAGTGAAGGAAAATGAGTGAGTGGGAAAGGGAAGATAGCAAGGAAGAGATCAGTAAGGGAGAGTGAAGGAAAGTGAGTGAGAGAGAAAGATGGTAAGGGAAAGTAATGGAGAGGGTGAAAGAACGATAGTAAAGAGAAACGAAAGATAAAGGGATGCAAAGATAAATAGTAAGTAAGAGTGAACGTTAAGGGAAAGGAAAGATAGTGTGTGAGAGTGGTAAGGGAGAGTGAGGGGGGCAGGAATAGGCCCAACAGGAACAGGCATTAAAGGTGTCCTGTGATATTGTTCAAATTTTTCGTATTTTCAGACTGACAAGTGACGCTGCCTGCCTGACCCTAAACGCTTCTCTGCCTTACCTTATTCATTTAGTCGTAATCATCTACGGAAAACCATTAGCTCATGGAGAATTTATTATATGACTACTTTTCTCCCATTCTTCATACTCCCTTTGTCTCCATTCTTATTATTCTCTTACGATAAATTATAATAAATGTAAACTAAGTCTTAATCTTTTGTTAACGTATAAACAAAGTTCCTCATATATTTATGATGAATTAGTCTCAAACATTTCTTATATAAGTATTTCAACAGTTACTAAAACTTCATAAGTCTCAGCTGCGTCTTTTCTGACTGACCAACTAAACCACTGAGAGAAGTTTTCTTCCGTGCCTTCGACCCGTTCACATCAGGGGATCTTCACTGCACCCTCAGCCCCACGCGTTCCTCGTGCTCTTGTTACGGATAAATTAAATCAAGAGAATAAATAATATACATGATTATTGACTTTGAAAATATTTAGCATAGGAAAAAACATCGTAGATAATAGACTCCTTACAAAGTTAAACTGTACTTGGTTTTCCCTCCTTAATAAACAACTAATATGCACACAGTATAGAAACCATAGATCACCTTACAACATAATAATTGATTGCACTGTACACACAATACACTATACTTAACTAAACCATATTAGAGAAGGTATTCACCACTGACAAACCCAGACGTCCTTTCACCCTCAATGCCCAGCAGTGACTGACAAAAAACGCCGTGCACCAGTGGACTACAAGCCTAACAGCGCTAATATAAAACATCTCAAATATTAAGCTGCAAAAATAGTTAAACATACACACATACATTTTAGGAAAATTTTTAGGTATCAAGTACCAGTTTTGCTCACAAATACTTATATAAAATATTTTACATACATGACACGTAGTCATCCTGATACACGACAGCACCACGCGGAAGGAGAGGGTAACGAACACTTCCAAACTAGTATAGGGAAATGCTTGTTAAATACATAAAGCAAAATATTTCGCTATGATTAATGCAATGCATTACTGTGCATTACACAATGCATAACACATTAAACCATTTTATGGGGTAATCACTTACGGCACCCCCTCCGCTCATCCCATGGTAATTCCCTAATTAAAAACGGTGAAAGCGTCCTTCAGTGCTAGAAAGAGCACTGCCATTTCACTGTTCAACCGAAACACCGTTGTGGATGTCCTGACTACCCAGCAGGTCCCTCAGCATCCAGAGCTGACCCACCTCAGCTATCCCTCATCCCTGAATGAGGTAGCTACTGCCATCAAACAGATGAAAAATAACAAAAGCGTCATGGCCTGATGGAATCCCAGCCGAATTGTATAAAGCAGGAGGCTTCTGCTTACCAGTCGTCACCACTCTCTTCTGGAGAATTATAGGAAATAGGAGGAAATCTCCCAAGTCCCTAAACGACTTATAAGCACAAGGGAGACTGGTCAGACTGTGGCAACTACCGTTGGAGCTCGCTGCTCTCCGTAGCTGGCAAGATTATCGCCCAAGTCCTCCTAAACAGACTTCTTTATCAGACAGAAAACTTCATCCCAGAATCTCAATGTGGCTTTAGACCATCACGTGGCACCACTGACATGATCTTTGCTGCCAGTCAGATACAGGAAAAGTGCAGAAAACAGCGTCGTGACCTATACACGGCTTTCATCGACGTAACCAAGGCCTTCGACCCGGTCAACAAGGAAGCCCTCTGGTGGACCGTCAGCCATTTTGGCTGCCCACCCAAATTCGTCACCATTGTGAGGCAACTCTACGATGGCATGAACGGCAGTGTCCTGCGCAATGACACCCAGTCTGAGTTCTTCCCCATTCAAACGGAGGTTAAACAAGGGTGTGTACTGGCACCAACTCTCTTTTCCATTTTATTGGCTGCCTCCCTTACTCGCGCTAGTGCAAATTTAACCGGCGGGGTGGACATCGCGTACTGAATGAAGGATCTTTTCAACATAAGCCGACTCCAGGCAAGAACAAAGGTGTCGGCAGCTTCCATTACTGAGCTTCAGTATGCAGACGACCTCACCCTTGTCGCTCACACTGAACGAGACCTACAGGAGATCCTGAACACCTACGCAGATGTGAATGTAAGTAAGACTCAGATTCTCTTTCAACCTGCCCCTGGTTCAGCCACACCACCACCCATCCAGCTTAACGGTACTCCCCTCTCTAATGTTACCCACTTTCGGTATATCGGCTCCCACCTGTCCACCACCGCGGACATCGATGAAGAGATTCAGATTCGGATCAGATGTGCATCCCAAGCCTTTGGCAGTTCCGAACCGTGTCTTCAGCTGTAAGGAGCTGAAATTATCTACAAAACTGCACGTATATCGAACAGTGGTTGTCCCCATCCTGCTATATGGCAGCGGGACATTGGTCACATACAGGAGGCACCTCAAGGCACTTGAAAACTTTCATCAACGTAATCCACGTTCCATCCTTCGAGTTCGATGGGATGAAAAGAGAACAAATGCCAGTATTCTCGGTGACAATAACTGTAGGAGCATCGAGGCTACCATCATCCACGAACAGCTACGCTGGACTGGCCATATTACCCGCCTGGACGACAGTAGAATGGCAAAGCAGCTACTTTATAGTCACCGAACAAATAGTATACGTAACGCTGGCGGGCAACTGAAAAAGGTATAAGACAAACCTGGAAAAATGCCAAATCGACCCCCTTACCTGGGAGACGATTACTCCACACCGTAACGGTTGGAGGGGCACCACACAAGAAGATGTCAATACTTTCGAGTTAGCCCGACTGCATACCGAGGCATACAAGCGTCAACGTTGGAAAGACGCTGCCTCTGCCCCTCCTGCACTACAGTAGATGGAGCCATTCACAAGTGAAAGACTCTGCCGGTCCCGTAGCGGCCTCTTTAGTCACCTTAAAACTCACCAACCTAGGTGACATCCTTAGTAACTCATATCATTGTATCATAGCTGGATGATCATACTCGAATCCGAGTGACAGCAAAGTAGTGTGTGTGTGTGTGTGTGACTATATAGTTTCTGTTTCCTTTGTTTGGTATCTTCTTTTATTTCTAATTTCTTTAGTTGTGTCTCTATTATCTTTTTCTTTTCTAATTTTCAGTACTCTCTCTCTCTCTCTCTCGATTTTACTCTTTCTTTTTTCCCGTTTCTCTTTCCATCTCTTTATCTCTCAAAGTCATTCCCTCACCACATGTTATCTCACCCTTTCCCTACCACGAATTTATCTCTTGCCTCACTAACATCTCTTCCTTCGTTTGTTTATTCCCCCAACTCTTTACCAACCATACGTTATCTCTTTCTCCCTCCCACGAATTTATCTCTTCTGTCACTACCTTTCTCCGTTTACTTATTCCTCCCTTACTTTCTCTCTCCCTTATTTCTTATCTTAGTTAGTTTACTTATTTCCTTCCTTCCCTCATTCCTTCCTTCCCTCCTTCCTTCCTTCCTTCCCTCCCTCCTCCCCCCCCTATCCTTCACGCTGTCCTTCAAGGGTTGAAGATTTTCTGTACACCAAAACACGGATGATGAATATTTTAGCGTGTCAGTTGTTTTCAGGTAGGAACATGGGCACTGTGGTTATGTATCTCTGGACACACACACACACACACACACACACACACACACACACACACACACACACATACACAGATGGAAGGATTCTGAGGCTGTACATTTCCAGGCTTTGTTTTTCTTTCAGACACTGGTACAGAGAGAGAGAGAGAGAGAGAGAGAGAGAGAGAGAGAGAGAGAGAGAGAGAGAGAGAGAATATTGGCTTAACATTCTTATCCCTCTTCTTTTTCCCTCTTTCTCCTCTTGTCCCCCTCGCCCTCTTCCTTTTCCCTCTTTTCTGTTCCCTTCTCCCTACCTCTCCTCCCCTCTCCCCTTTCCTCATTTTCCTCCAAATTCTCTTCCCCTTTCCTTCATTCTAAACGCTTTCCTTTACCTTATTCCCGTTTATTTCCCCTTTGCCCTTCGCCTTCCTCCTCTTCCTCTATTTCTCCCCCATCATCTCCTTCCTCCCCCTCTTCTTCATCCTCCTTCTCCCTCTTCACTCTCATCTTCTTCCTCCTTCTCTTACATCTCCATATCCCTCCTCCTCCTGTTTTTCTCCTCCATCATCTCCCTCCTTATCCTCTTCTTCATTTTCCTTCTCCCTCATTCCCTCTTCTTCATCCTCTTTCTCCCTCCTCACCCTTACCTTCTTCCTCTTCCTCTTATTTCTCCATCTCACTCTTCTTCCTCTTTATCTCCTCCATCATCTTCCTCATCCTCATGTTCATCCTTCTCCTCCCTCCTTCTATTCTCCCCATCTTCTTCCTCCTCTTCCTCTTACGTCTCCCTGTCCCTCTCCCGCCTCTTCCTCTTTTTCTCCTTGATCATCTCCCTCCTCTCCTTCATTTTCATCCTCCTTCTCCCTCCTCCTCGTCTACCTCTTCCTTCCCCGGCACCATGGCGTGTAATATGTGTTGATGTGTTGCTTGCCAGTTGCAGCTGAGTGTGTGGTGATGAAGACGATGATCCCTCACCACGGCTCTCTCTCTCTCTCTCTCTCTCTCTCTCTCTCTCTCTCTCTCTCTCTCTCTCTCTCTCTCTCTCTCTCTCTCCTCTCCATTCCTTCCTTCCTCCCTTCTCTCCCTCCACACCCTGCTGCCACCATCGCTCTCCTTAGTTTTCTCCTTCTTCATCCTCCTTCTCCTCTCTCCCTCTCTTCATCCTTTCCTTTTACTCTCCTTTCCTTTCTCTCACTCTCCTTCCTTTCCTCTTATTTTCCTTTCCTTTCTCCCTCTGTCTCTTTCCTCTTAACATCACAACTCCTCCCTCCCTCCACCCCTCCCTTCCTTCCTTCCTTCTTCCTTCCCTCCCTATGTTTCTTCACTCCTCCCATTCGCCCTCCCTCCCCTCTAACCTCTCTTCCTCCCTACCTTCCTTGTGCTCCCGTCCCTCTAGTCTGCCTTCTCGTTTCCTTCTTTACATCTCCCCCATCTCCCCTCCTTCCATCCTCATATTGTTCCTCTCCCACCTCGTATTTTCCTTCAACCTTTCCTCCCCATCACATATCCTCCCCTATAACTTTACTCCCCACCACTCATCCTCCCCTCCATTTTTCTTCGCCACAAGTTTTCCTCCCACGGTAAATGTTTATTGCGATATCTTTTACTTCCACTATTATTCATCTTTCCTCCTCTCTCAATGCCTCCTTCCTTCTCTTTCAGTGAATCCTTCCCTCCGCTCTCCGTGACTCCTTCCCACATCTTCCCTATCCTTCCCTCTATTCCCTTCCACTTAGCCCATGCCACCTTCTCTCCTTCTCCAGGTACTCTCAGATCTCTTTCCCTCAATACACCTCCCTTTCCTTCCTTCACTCCATCCTTCCTTCCTCTTAACTTCCTCCCACACCTCTTACCACCTGCTTGTCCCCTCATCTCTTCCGTCCCCCTCCCCCACTTCTCCTCTCCCACCATCCCCTCCCCTCACATAACGAGGCGGCCCCACAGAGCTCCATTAGTGATATTGGTAGGTGGTGGGCCACAAGACACCACTACAGCTTAATAAACAAAAACTCGCAATTCTGCCCGTCTTCCACCGAGGTGAAATTTGACTTGGCTCGAAGACTATCACCGTGAAAATGGGCCAGCCGAAGGTGTGTACCCCTTAGGATACACTGTGTGGCAAATACAGTTTTGTGGCAAAGTTTCACCAGGATTAAACAAAGTGGGTACACAGTCATACCAAAGATGTATACCCGTCCAGGACACTCCCCCGTGGCTCGAAAACATTACATCAGGTTTAGCAAAAGTCACGATTCCTGGAAAAGTTATGAATACACACACACACACACACACACGCACACACCTTATGGCCCGGAAAGTCTTTACGCCGAGTTTCATCAAGCTGAGGCTAAGGGTCATGGAGGAGATAATACTGTAGATGCACGCTCACCTAAACTCGTCTCTGTGATTGAGAAACTTGCCATTTTTACCCCCAGGGTCGCCAAGCTCTCCCAGATGCCATGGGGATGACGTGTCATGGCGTTATGTGGTAAGGAATGCTGTGTCCTGCAGGAATTTTTGGGACAAATATAGGATTATTTCAAGCCGTAGGAACAGTTAGTGTAAATTGTTGTGCGTTTTACATTTCCTTCCTTTATTTTGACGATACTTTGAATAGTTTATAATCTCGCATCGTGACCAATCCTGTTTCTAATATGATACAATCGAAGACATAAGTTCGCTCCCCGTGGTGAAACTGAGTCACGGGAATGAGTCTCCGAACTGGCTTACCCTGACTCTTTCATTTCACTTGGGGTCGATGCTATTTCATTTTGGGCGGGAACGAACTTTTGACCCCAACTGTACCTGACCTTAATGGTGTTCAACACGTAGAGGGATTAATCATAGAAAAAGACATCAACAAATCATACATGAGTTTTTGTGAGATTCTCATAAATCCTCATTACCTCTAGGCAGTGTGTCTGTAGGCTGCAGGAATGCAAAAATAACAGTTAAATTACAGGGGTCTTTTGTGAGAAAATAACCCTCGCGTAAATTGCCGTATAAAGGGGCTGTTTCCAAGTTGTTGTGGGCTATTTTCTATTGATATTTATATGTTGTTTTAAGTCATCAGAAACTAATTGTGAATATAACCTGACTGTGAACTGTAAAATATACGAGTTTGTTGATACTAATAACCAAGTACACACGGTCAGGGTTGAGGAATGGCGACTACTGCCCACCACACTAAACATTTCCCCGTTTTTTTTTTATCATTCATTCCTCCTAGATTGTGTATCTCTTATTCGACTCAGCTGTAATTTCATTCATTCACCCTAGTCTATGCTTCCCCCCTGGCCCTCCAACCTTCAGCTTTACCCTCTACCATCTCTTATCATATGGCTGAAGTAGTTATCGGATCCCTGAAGAGTAAACACCCAAGCTTATTTCATCTGAAAATTAAAGATGGACCCAACCTAACCTACCCTAACACATTAACGTAACCTAACTCTAACCTAACCTAACTTGACGTAGCTTATCCAGACCTTACCCCTCTCCTCAGGTAGCATTAGGCTGGTAAATCTTCAGATGAAATAATCTGGTGGGTCTAATCTTAAGGTAAAATAATCTGGTGGGTCTAATCTTAAGGTAAAATAATCTGGTGGGTCTAATCTTAAGGTAAAATAATCTGCCGCGTCTAATCTTCAAGTGAGGTAATCTGGTTTGTGTACAGTAATCTTCGAGTAAAATCATTTGGTGTGTCTAATCTTCAGGTGATCCGAATCATCTACTCATACAGGCTACAGTTCTAATGTTGATCAATCGATTTTTTCTCGCCAGGGTGATGACACACTTACCCTGATGGATATCACCCAGAACCACTGGAGTTGACTGACACCTTACAGAGCTAATCATATATTGTCATATAGAGCCAGATCTACGTCTTTTTGTTATCGTTTATTTTTATTTACTATTTTATTTACGTTAACTGGCTTTGTTGTTTATGATAAAAAAAGTTTTATTTTTCGTTAAGCTTAGGTTTTTATAGTGTTTGTGTGTGCGTGCTCTTGTGTATGCTTATGACCTTGTGTAGTTACTTGCTTGTGTTTGTATTTACTCTTGTATAATTGCGTGTTTGTGTACGCTATTGTTTATTTGTGTGTTTATGTGTGTACTTGCACGTGCATGAAAGTGCTTATGAAGGAGTTCTGCCTGTATATATGTCGAGTAAGCTTGAGCTCAAGATGAAAAATATTTCTATAGCCATCATATAGTTTGTGTTGTCACCCATAAAACATCAACACACAACATGTAAGAATTTTTAGCATTAATAATCCTGCTGTGGGCCGGACACGAGCGCCATCCATAATGTTATTCGTAATATATTATTGGAATATTTACGCTGGGTGTAACAGAAGCCTCGTTGACTTTGTTTATTAAATATTTAATTGACGTCAGATTTGGGGGGTGTTATTTGAACGCAGCATTTCTAAACAGATTCATTTTATGGCTAATTTATTTTGTAATTATTCAAATAGCTTGTGATATAGCATATAATATTGACTTTAAATTATTCTCTATCAAAGTTCTTTTACAATTTATTGCAGTACTTCTACCCGAGGACGAAATTATTGTTTAAATTAGGTAATATTTTTCGGTAGGCCATAACGTACTTGTTAGTTATTGGTATATCAACCTTATCGCCGTAACGTTCCGAGATCGTAAGATTAACTACCTCGTATAGTGGAGAGTTAACGAAATAAAAAGTACTTGAAAAATATTGTTTATCTATTTTCGAGCTTATTATTATTATTATTATTATTATTATTATTATTATTATTATTATTATTATTATTATAATAATTATTATTATTATTATTATTATAATTATTATTATTATTATTATTATAAGAAGAAGAAGAAGAAGAAAAAAGAAGAAACAATAGCATTAGTACCATCATCATCACCGCCATTGTGTGTAAATAGCTCAACTTGCTTACTTGACTTAACTAGACCCTGCAACAGCTGACTCACCGGATCCCGTGACCTGGTTGATGGTTCACTTAGTAGAGCAGATTCAGCCAGAGTAAATTATAATATCAAACAGTATTACGACGCCGGGAGCTACCTTGTGTACCACCACCACTCATCAGTGGTGTCGAGTGTGTTAACGAGCGTGGATGTGTCGGGTGTGTTAACGAGCGTGGGTGTGTCGAGTGTGTTGGGGAACGTGGGCGTGTCCAGTGTGTTAATGAGCATGGGTGTGTCGAGTGTGTTGGTGAACGTGGGCCTGTCGAGTGTGTTAACGAGCGTGGGTGTGTCACGTGTGTTGGTGAACGTGGGCGTGTCGAGTGTGTTAACGAGCGTGGGTGTGTCGAGTATGTTGGTGAGCGTGGGTATGTGGTGTGTGTTTGTCTAGTCTCTAGTGTGTTAGTGAGCCCGGGTGTGTGTATATTCGTTGGGCGTTTTAGTAAGGGTAGGGAGGTGGTGTCTCTGAAGAGTGAAGGTGCAAATTAAGGCAAATTCATCATGATTGTGTGTGTGTGTGTGTGTGTGTAATAATAATAATAATAATAATAATAATAATAAATATAATAATAATAAACGGTTTATTTATAGAGTTGCAGCCGGTGGCTGAAAATATACAAACTTACATGTGATTTAGACATAATGATATGAGTTCAATACATTTACAGGACTGTACAGTACATAAATCAGGAGTTATTTATTATTTTAACTAGATGGGATAGTGCTATTCTTATATCTATCGGTGCGGGCTCTTATGGGCTGAATTTTGTTGTAGTGGCGGACTGCGCAAAGTGGGCGGGGGATTGCCAGTGGCAAGAGGTGGCGATGACGAGGATGGTGCAGTAATCCACTGCCAAACCTTGCTAGTGCTTGGTGGTGGAGGTCACTGAGGGATGGCATTTCCAGGGTTGGAGAGAGCGTTGTTGTAGCCTGAGTAGTCTGCGCCGAGCCTGATTCTGCAGGCCCTTTTCTGTACCTTCTGTGTATGTGTGTGTGTGTGTGTGTGTGAAGAAAAGCGTGAGCCAAGATGTGTGGTTGCAGCCTGCACTCCTGCCTCAACATAAA
The DNA here is from genome assembly GCA_958450375.1 of Homarus gammarus. Lineage (NCBI taxonomy): Eukaryota > Metazoa > Arthropoda > Malacostraca > Decapoda > Nephropidae > Homarus > Homarus gammarus. Next base: position 1,917,689 of record CAUDMG010001564.1, on the reverse strand, counting down.
TCAATTCACGCCCAGCCATGATCCAGCTCATCATACCTTCCATCATCATCAAAAACCCTATACCCCCAAAAGTCCCATGGCGACGGACGAGTGGCGACGGGGACAGGCAGAGATGACTGCCTGGAATCTCTAGTCACATCTCTGCACATGGACGGCACAGATAAGATGGTCGTTTATGCACTGGGATCTATTGTAGGCAACAGTGCAATCCGGTCAAGTCTGTACGACTAAGCAACCCTTTAAAGGAGCCACTCTGCTCAGCCCACAAGGGAAAGGGTCTAGAAAAGGTGCACCTAAACATAGCCTGCCTAAAGAATCAACCTGATGGGGCAACCACACCCAGTAAGGTCATCCTTATGCGGTCGAAAACACAATCATATTCACAGATCAAAACAAAAACAAACTATACAACCTCTTATGGTCGCTGCATGGAATGTCAGGACCCTTCTGGATACTAACACAAATGAACGTCCTGAAACGAGAACCGCCCTTGTGGCAAAAGACCTGGCTAGGTTTAACATCAACAAAGCAGCCTTTAGTGAGTCCCGGCTCACAAAACAGGGGTCTGGCTAACTATACCTTCTGGAAGGGTAGCCTGCTGCGGAGAGAAATCACATTTATGAAGTTGGCTTTGCTATCCGTTAATGCATCCTACATATGCTAACTGAAATGCCTATTGGGATCAACTAGCGCCTCATGACGCTCCGAGTCCCACTGAATCACTCACGTCATGCTCTCTTCATCAATGCCTATAACCCAACACTGGATGCAGAGAATGACATCAAGGAGGCCCTATGCGCCGACCTTGAGAGAGTGCTAATCCCTATCCCAAGAAAAGAAAAGGTTGTGCTCCTAGGTGACTTCAATGCCAGAGTTGGCAGAGATGCTAACATTTGGCAGGGAATCATAGGGAGAAATGGACTAGTCAAGTGTAATCCCAAAGGCCTAGTGCTCCTCAGCAAGTGTGCTACACACAACCTCACTTTTACCAATACCTTGTTTAGGCAAGCCGACAAGTTCAAGGGTTCGTGGCAACACCCACGATCCAAACACTGGCATCTCATTGACTACATCATCGTCAGAGAAAGAGATCGCCGGCTTGTTCTCATCACCTGAGCCATTCGTGGCTCAGACCACTGTGACACCGATCATCTACATCAGAGGAGGTTTTAACACTAAGCGTCTGGAAGATCTAGTGGTAGCACATGCTTTCAGAGAGCAGGTCGAACACGGGTTGATAAACAACACGAGAACAAACAACCCAAATCCCAGGGCTGAATGGGGTATTCTCGACATTGTCATCAAAGTAACCTGTAGAAAGGTTCTCGGCTAGATGGAAAAATACACCAAGACTAGTTTGATGAGAAAGACCCAGAAATCAATGTACTCATCGATGGTAAACATGCTGCTTTAACTGACTTTTCAAATTAAAGAACGATTGATTTAAAAATAAAGCATGAAGAAGGCATCTTTTAGCACTGGAAAGAGCGCGACCGTTCGCTGCTCAACTGAAACACCGATGTGGATGTCCTGACTACCCAGCAGGTCCCTCAGCATCCAGAGCTGACCCACCTCAGCTAATCCCCATCACTGGATGTGGTAGCTACTGCCATCAAACAGATGAAAAACAACAAAGCCTCAGGGCCTGATGAAATCTCAGCAGAGGTGTATAAAGCAGGATGACCTCTGCTTACCAGGCGTCTACACTCTCTCCTGGAGAATATATGGGAAAAGGAGAAAATCCCCCATGCTCTCAAAGAACAAGGGGGACCGGAAAGACTGTGGCAACTACTGCGGGATCTCGTTGCTGACTGTAGCTGGCAAGATTATTGACTGAGGCGGAAACTTAATGTGGCTTTAGACCATCACGTGGCACCACTGACATGATCTATGCTTCCCGCCAGTGACAGGAAAGGTGCAGAAAACAGCGTCGTGGTCGTGACTCGGTCAACAGTGAAGCCCTCTGGTATACCGTCAGCCATATTGGCTGCCCAAGAAAATTTATCGCCAATGGAGGTGTTCCGTGGAAGTGAGGTCAAAATAACAAAGGATGGCCAAAGACACCTAGGCGCAGTAATCGGCACGGCGGACTTCAAGACCGAGTACGTAACGGGAAAGGTGAATGAGTGGGTCAGGGAAATCCAAGCACTGTCTGACATTGCTAACACAGAGCTACATGCAGCTTTTGCGGTATTCACCCATGGAGTCAAGCATCGCTGTGATGCGCCCTATCCTTGATATCGGACCCTTCCTCCACCCTCTGGAAGAAGCTATCAGCGTCAATTTCATTCCCAAATTAGTGAAACACCTTCACTTAACCCCAGCAGAAAGATTACTCCTTGCGCTACCACTGAGACTACGAGGAATCGGATTGACCAATCCAGAGGAGATTGCTGCCACCGAACATCAAATCTCAGTTAAGCTCACGGCAGCCTCACTGACGACATAATAGCTTAGATTGCAACAGGTGAGGTGGATACCAGCGAAATAAACAAGATTCGAAGGTCCATTACGACAGAACGACAGCATGGCAAAAGTGATAAGTTGCAGCAACTGATGCTGCAAGTACCAGAGAATTTGAAAAATAGAATAGTTATAGCACAGGAGGTGGGGCCTCGAATTGGTTAACTACGTTACCGATAAGGGCAAATGGTTTCAGTCTTAATAAACAAGAATTTACAGATGCCAATGCTCTAAGGTACGGTAGGCCAGTAGAAGGTTTGCCCTTCCAGTGTGTGTGTGTGGCTCTTCCTATGACGTCGATCACGCCATGGTGTGCAAGAAAGGGGGCTTCATATGCATGAGGCATGACGAAGTAAGGGATCTTACAGCAAATATGTTGAAGGAAATCTGTCGTGATGTCAGGGTAGAACCGACCCTCCTTTCATTGGACGGTGAGAATTTCCAACATAAGACTTCAAACATCCAACGAAGCCCGAGTTGATGTCAGTGCTCGAGGATTTTGGACGCAGGGACAGCGAGCCTTCTTCGACATCAGGATTTTTTATCCCATGGCCGCATGTTATTGTAACTTAGCTCTCGATGCTGCACACAGGAGGAACGAGAACGACAAGAGAAGGGCATATGGGGAGAGAATTCAAAACGTTGATCAAGGCAGCTTCACTCCTCTGGTGTTCACAACCTCTGGTGGGATGGGTCCAAATGCAAGCTGCTTCTACGCCAGACTGGCCAAAGTTGCTATCCGAACAGAAGCAGCAGCCCAGAAATTACGTTACAGCCTGGATGAGATGTCGACTGTCCGTCTCTCTTCTTAGGTCTGCTTTGCTCTGCCTCAGGGGAACGAGAGCATTGGCCCCAAAGCCGACAACAGTTGCAGATATTGACTATGAGGCTACAGTCACTGAATGCCGCATAGATCTGCTGCTCAACTACCTCAACACAGCTAGGGTAGCTACTTATGTATTAGGGTATTTAATTTTAAGGTAATAAAATGGTGGCGAAGGTGTGGCTATTGGGGGAGATTGGGGGTCACGTTTAAAAAATAAATAAATAAATAAATGAATAAAATAAATAAAATAGTTGTAGTAGGGGTGTGTGTGTGTATGTAGTTGAGGGTATGGGGTGTTTTATTTCATTTGAACACACACACACAAACACATGAGAGGGAGAGAGAGAGAGAGAGAGAGAGAGAGAGAGAGAGAGAGCAGATATTTCCCCCTGGCTGTGCTTACACTCGTGGTCTTGAAGCGTTTTAAAGTTGCCTTCCTCTCTATTAGTGAATGTCCACAATGGGTACAACTTTATAGCTTTGGCGAGGACAATGGTTTAGCTTCATAACTTTTTTGCTTTCCCCGACCAGCGTTGACGTGGTTTAGCTTTGTAACGTTGTAGCTTTATAGATGTGTAGCTTTCCCGGACCAGTGACGATGGTGTTTAACTTTATGGAGTAATAAGTTTCCTGTCAACAGTTAACAGTCCATAAGGCTGTATTTGATGGTCTATACTCCTCAGTTTTATAGCTTTGTAGCTTTTTCCGAATGTAGTGACGATGGAATGTAGCTTTTCTTCTCTAGCTGGCGATGGGTGAGTCTAGTTTAATAGCTTATTAAATTTCCGGGGACAGTAACATTACTCAACATATTATCTGAAGTTACGGGAATCTTAGTTAAAGTTCACTCTACTTGATCATGTTTCGTACGAGTTTTGTGTTTCAACGAGCAACAACAATAATAACATGTAAATAACAGCAACAACAATAACAATAATAACAACATGTAAACAACAGCAACAACAATAACAATAATAACAACATGTAAATAACAGCAACAACAATAACAATAATAACATGTAAACAATATCAACAACAATATTAACAACATGTAAATAGCAGCAACAACAATAATAACAACATGTAAACAACAGCAGCAACAATAACAATAATAACAACATGTAAACAACAGCAACAACAATAATACCAACATGTAAAGAACAGTAACAACAATAACAATAATAACAACATGTAAACATCAACAACAATATTAACAACATGTAAACAACAGCAACAACAAAAATAACAACATGTAAACAACAATAACAATAGTAACATGTAAACAACAGCAACAACAATAATACCAACATGTAAACAACAGCAACAACAATAATACCAACATGTAAACAACAGCAACAACAATAACAATAATAACAACATGTAAACAACAGCAACAACAATATTAACAACATGTAAACAACAGCAACAACAATAACAATAATAACAACATGTAAACAACTGCAACACCAATAATAACATGTAAAGAACAACAGCAGCAACAACAAAAACAAGTCATCAGATAAACCTTCACACGGATCTCTGTCACCGTCTTAGACTCCTGTGAGGTGTTTATCTATTCGTAGTTGGAAGGAGAATATATCATTCTTACTCCACTTAATCCTGTCTTCGCTTCACCCGTTTTAGAATCTTTTCCAGCCAAGAGGTTAAATGATGCTTACCTTGCAGGAGTTTACTTTAAGCAGAGAACTCGGATAAAAAATGAAACGCAATACAAACCGAAATAGAACTCTTTTAAGAAGGAAAAGGTCAAAAGTTAGCTGACTTAGGTGACTTGACTTATAAACAACGAAACTCGGGTTAAATTGGGTTGGAATCCGTTCCGACCAAGAATTTAAGGGATCCAAATCCAATAAAAGTACATTCGAAACAAAAGAGAGTCTAATGTTTAGGACACTTATAACAGTATATTTCAAACAGAAGGAATCAGATATTAAGTGACTTACAACAAGGAAACTCTATCTTTTGTGTTTATAGAGTTTTTCCGGCTAAGAGTTATAGAATCCAACTCTACATATACACGCCTGTAAGAGAAGGTTTCCGGCTCTTAAACGATGCCAACCTCACAAGAGTATAATTTATACAGAAGTAAGTAGGATGATTCGTTCTGGAGTCAGGCCGTAGAAGAATTAATGGATCCAATCCTTTATAAAGAACACGAGGAGTAAAATAGAGTCAGATACTACAGTCTTTACGGTGTTCACTTCTATAAATGGTAACGGATACGGAAAAGATCTCCGAGTTAAGGCAGCAACAGAACACTTTTCATTTTTAGAGCGTAATATGTAGGACTAATATTGACTGAGTAAATGTCTTGTGTTTTCTTTTGGAATTAAACCTTGATGCTCATGCCGGTCTTCTCTTATTTATTTATATTAAGTTTAAGATGCAGCTAAGAATCGTCTATAAACTGCCTGTGTTCCAGTCAATATTTTAAAACACGAGTATTTGTTAATATCCAGTAATCTATTTGGCTTACGTTTTATGTTTGTTTACGGCAAATGTAATTCTTTTAAAATCATTCATATTACTTTTCAGTTATCTGTCTTATATTAAGTCGTAGATGTAGCACTGATAATTGTCTAGAAATTGTATTTATCCAAGTAAATGTCTTAAAACTCCTTTTTTTCTATTTTTAGTTTACATCATTATTCTAAACTACAAAATCAACTATGAGAATCATCTTCGTATGGCATCTGTTTTAGTAATACGTTAAAAAATAGTAAACGATATATTTAAATTATTTATTTATATCAACAAAAGTTGATATTTAATCTTTAATTCGGCAAAAACGATATGAAACGATATTGTGATACTGTAATTGTTCCCGAGCTCATTAAATTCTTCACATCAACACTTCATCCATACATACATTAATTCAAAATTTAACTAGTTTTGGTGAACATCAACATTAATAAGAAAACAAAATCAACAAGAGCAGCAACAACTGCAAATCAGTAACAGCAACAAAAACATCAATACCTGTATCATCAACAGCAACATCAACGACGACGACGAAAACAACTTAAAAACAACAGAAACAACAACAACAATAACAAGAACAATAACAACAGCAATAATAATAATAATAATAATAATAATAATAATAATAATAATAATAAAATAATAATAATAATCTACAGGACAATTTACCTCTTAATGTAAGCTGGCCGATATTAAGAACAAATATACTCACACAGCGTCTTTCATTTCTGTTATTGTAAGAGTTGTGTTCTGCTGTGACACTCCCTTTCCATAACAAAGCCTCAAATATTAAAAATCTAAACTTTTAGTAAATATACACTCCCTATATTTCGGAAAAAAATAAACACCAAAACATTCTCAATACAGTCGTCCAAACAAGTTTCAAAAGTTTTCCATTTCAATGTTTAAAAAAAAAGGGAAACGGGAGCATAAAACACACTTCACAAACATCAACACAACGAATCTTTCCCCCCCTGGACCTGACCTAAAAAATACACCCCACTAAAGTTGTCTGATAAGCCATCTGCCCAATTTCCTCCCCTGGCCCTTGTATGGTATCTGTGAGTGAGGGGGAGGGGAAGGATGGTTTGTGCTGGTGTCAGGGGAAGAGGGTGTGTAGGTGAAGGGAGGATGTGGGAGGGGTGTGTGGGTGAGGGGAGGATGTGGGAAGGGTTGGAGGGGTGTATGGGTGAAGGGAGGATATGGGTTGGGGTGTATGGGTGAGGGGAGGATATGGGTTGGGGTGTATGGGTGAGGGGAGGACGTGGGAAGGGTAGGGGGGTGTGTAGGTGAGGGGAAGATGTGTTAGGGGGTAGGAGGTTGTATGGGTGATGGGAGGATGTGGGATAGGTAGGGGGGGTGTGTGTGTGGGTGAGGGAAGGATATGAGAGGAGATGAGGGTGTGAATGTGAAGGGAGGGTGTGTGAAAGGGAGAAGGCAGTGTGGTTGAGGAAAAGATGAGTAAGGAGAGGGAAGGAGTGGGAGCAAGGGGGAAATGGATAGAGGGGGTGACGGGGGGTGAATGAGGGCATGGTGGAGATACCCATATGGAGGAGTGAGAGAATATAGGTTCTGTGAGTGAGGGAAGTTAATGAGACTGTGAGGATGAAGAGACCAGATCTAGTCCCCCCCTCATAACCGCACCAGTATCGCCCTCTCAATATTCTCTCTTTTAAAAGTAAAACCTTTATTCCTATGAGCTGATAAGAAGTGAAATAAAAATTGACTTATTCACAGATAACGCAACTGTGGACCATTATCCATATAGAAGATTAAAATGGAATTGAATTCTTTTCGTATGTTATGTCTTTTTTATGGAAATATTAATGAGATAGTCTATGAACCCATAATGTTGTATAATTATGAGACAGTCGTATAGAAGTCTTGGGTGTTTATAATGGTTCTGGCTCCCACATAACACACAGCTGAATTTAATGTGTTATTAATATTACCAATTCAAATAGAACGCCACAGTACAACTATTAATCGAATTTACAGTCACTAATCCGCTGTAAGCTCAAGTAATATCCTCTGTATGTGGGCTGTCTCTTTTTAGTATTTTTGTATTAACTAATATTATCAACTCTAACGTAATGCCATAAATATTATCTACTGCGATACTGGAGGTCCGTAAGTTATGCAACCCATTTCAAAACTTAATAACCTCAAAAACATGATAAACAGAACACGATGTACTGTACATGTGGAAATCTACGAACACGAGAACAAAATTTATGAGCTGTAAGTCAAGTATGATAAAATCGACGTGTTCTGTCTTGAGTGTTTTTGTAGATATAAATGTTTAAAATAGGTCTGGTGATTTATGGACACTGTTTAACTTCACCAACACTGAAATGGCGCTGAAGTTGAACCTATTGTGTAAGATAGTTCACCCGGGAGACTCAAACTCCATAGTTATGATGGATCAATGCTCACCAGGCTGACTCTCTTGTCATGTGAGAGTTCGTGTTAGAGAACTACATGGATCAAACTTATAGTGGTAGTAGTAGGGATTGGAGGAAACACGAGCCTAATCTAAGAAACTGTTTGTTTTAATTTTCACCAGTGATGATCAATGATGCGCGGGGTAGAGTATTCATGTGGAGGCATTTTGGGCGTTTATTTGTAGGGATTTTTGTGAGGAAATTTTCAAAGTTTATTTTATCGCTGATGTGGCTTCAAAGAACTACACAAACATCAGCCATACAATTATTAAATAGGAGTCGGTGGATTTCATCAAATAAAAGAACTTGGCAATTTCTGAATTTTATAAATAGGGATGTTTGTAGTTTAGCTTCAGTAAATATAGATTGGCTCTAAAATTACTACCGAGTTAATCAATAAATTAGTTAGAATATACAGTAAGGAACGCTTGTCAAAAGATAAATTAAACGAAGAAAAATACATTGCAATTTTGCCGTAATAGAGGAGGGTCACACCAACACTGCCAAGAGACAAGTACCCAATTGTTGAGTGGCAGACAATGAACGCAGGAAACAATGCCATCAGTTCTAGCACACCCTTTGTCACATTCCTGGACCGTGTATCAGGCACAATCACATCTGGGGGAGGAAGTAGGTTGCTGGTTATTGTGTTTAATCCTCTACACTCGGGATGGAAAAGGTCAAGTGAATACAGGAAGCTCTACATCGCCTATTGTTTTTCTTTGATTGAAGTAGATGATTGATAACTTAACTTTGACATTTCCATATTCTGATATATTTAGGTGGACAATAATTTGATTCAGCCAGTCATTTTGAAACCATAGAATATATCTTCATAGATATGGTCCAGATTGACATTCATATGACTGGTTTACGCAGTTAGATATGCATTATTCGTCCATTAAACTTTATAACGTTTCTAATCTGAAGATCATTTTGGGAATTAAAGCAACTGTCAAGAGCATTTATAAGCTGTGTGTGTGTGTGTGTGTTTAATTTCCTGATTTGTGTTGGCTACTTGACTTGTGTACAATATTTCAAGGTGTTGCTGTGAATTAAATGAAGCTTCTGTATACAATTGGCTATTTTCAATGTTTGTGGCGGCCATCTTGAATAATTGAACAATATCTCGAGTTTAGGACCATAATTAGATTAAGATGTGCAATGAAAATTACCAAAGAGGAAGAAACTTTATAAGAACAATTTACCAAAAAAAAAAATCTTAATATATTAATGGAAGAATATTATCAAAACGGAATAAATCTTACAATTGATATCTTTAAACTATTAATTTAGAGGAAGGTAAAATCAGTTAACACAAGTAAGTAAGGATGATAATTAGGTATGATAGCCATAGGTGGAGCGGCAGAAGAGGGAGAAGAATGAATTATGGAGGCAGGAGGGGAGGATAATAAGCCGAAGGAGGACTATGAGAGAGAGAGAGAGACATACACACACACACACACACACTGATCAAATATTCCACAGAGTAAACAAGTGGTCAGAAAAACAACACCCGGCAACTCTCCGATAATGAGATGCAAACAGTCGCTTCTTGTTAGCGAAAGAGAGAGAGAGAGAGAGAGAGAGAGAGAGAGAGAGAGAGAGAGAGAGAGAGAGAGAGAGATATGATAACCTAAGACAGAGAATCGAGAGAGATGAGAGATAGATAAACAGATTGGTTAGATAGACAGCAGTTCTTAGTCACTATTGAGACGACAAGACAGATTAAACAGATAGATTATATAGACAGGGGTTGTGTAGAAATAAATACCTTTAGGTTACTTAGAGAGAACATAGATAGATTGGCGGAGAGATGGATTAGATTGACAGACATGATAGACAATAGATGCATTGATAGACAGGTTAAATGATGAGAAGATAGACGGGCAAACAGACTCGTTGGACAGGTGACAGTATCTTAAGTATTCCTTCTTCTGGTCCTTCCCTATCCATCTGTCTCTCTTCCGTCTGTTCATATCCGTTCCTTCTGCCTGTTCTTCTCTATTCTCCCTTACCATCCGTTCTTCCCTCTCCACCACACTCTCCTGTCCTCTATCCGCCCCTCCCACTCGTCCTTCCCTCTTCACCACTCTCCTGTCCTCTATCCGCCCCTCCCACTCGTCCTTCCCTCTCCACCACTCTCCTGTCCTCTATCCACCCCTCCCACTCGTCCTTCCCTCTTCACCACTCTCCTGTCCTCTATCCGCCCCTTCCACCTGTTAATCCCTGCCTATCCTCCTCGCCATCAGGCTAGACTCGCTCCTCCCTGGTTTACTTTTAAAATATGATGGGAATTTTTAATTAGTGTGCAGATCATCGACTGAGAGGAGAAGGAGGAGGAGGAGGAGGAGGAGAAGTACTGTAGATGGTGGTGGTGGTGGTGGAGGATGAGGAGGAGGGGGAGGAGGTGGTGGTGGTGGAGGAGGTGGTGGTGCAGGAGGAGGAGGTTGTGGAGGAGGAGAAGGAGGTGGTGGAGGAGGAAGAGGAGGAGGAGGAGGTGGTGGTGGAGGAGGAGGAGGAAGAGGAGGAGTAGGTGGTGGTGGAGGAGGAGGAGGCGTGTGCTAGGGAGAGTCTGGGTAAAATTTAGCGAAAATGATGGAAATTCATATAATTTGGATGAAATTTTGCAATGGTCGATTTTTGGGGGTAATGAAAAATCAATGAAATTTTTTGTTCTTTTTTATTATTATTATTTATGAGAAATCGATAGGAACTTTTTTGGGGGGTGGGGGGGGGGGCGGATTAATCCTTTTATGGAGAATCGATGGGAAGTCACTCATTCATATACGGAGAGGAGACGGAATTTTAAGTTGGTTAATTCTGTATAGGAAATCGATGGAAACTTTTTCATTTACGGGAGAGGCAAAAGATTTTAGTTGGGTTAATTCTTTATGGGAAATCGATGAAACTCGTATTTTTTGGTCAGAATTTTATGTATTTTTTTTTTAGTCATAGAATGTCAGTGAGATAGGAAAAAAAATAACACATTGTAAGTTATCAAATGAATATACAACAGACGAGGGAATGTGGATAAAACGTGAGGTGATCAAGAGATAGTCGTGGGGGAAAATATTCTACTTTATCCATCGATCAATTACTGTTAAAGTTTTGTGAAAAGTATGTTAAAAATTATAACACTTTCTTTTACATATATAACTAAGGGGAATTACAGTTATGTGAAATGTATATGAAGTATCTAACACTTTACGTTTAGTTCCGGAGCTTTAATTTTTTTTAATGTATATGAACAAATCTGACTATTTTACCTGTATAGATTAAAGAGAATCAAAATTATGTGAAATGTATATGAAAAAAAAATCAGTAAATTTGGGTGATATTTAAAGATAAGCCCGAAAATTTTACAGCTAATTTTGTACATTAGAGACTCCTATTTATCCCAGTTATGGTTTAGAATGACAAAATATATTCATATATTCAAAATATTTAAGGGAAATTCTGGGCAGTACTGGAGCTTTTTACTTTAATAACGTAACAACTTTATTTCTTATCTAAATATGTCTATCCCTTAGTGTAGTTCTGTAAACCCCTTAACCTACTCTACTGTAATGCTAGACTCCCTTTAAGATCGTACAAAATCCATATACACTCTTAAATACTGTACTCCATATTTAGGTACAAAAAATCCATCTATCTATCGTAAAACAATCAAAAATCCACCTATCTGTCCTAAAACAAAACAAAAAATCCACCCATCTATCCCAAATAAAAAAATCCACCTATCTATCCTAAAACAACAAAATATCCATCTATCTATCGTAAAACAACCAAAAATCCACCTATCTCTCCTAAAACACAAAAAAATCCACCTATCTATCCTACAAAAACCCAAAATCCAACCTATCTGTCCTAAACCAAAACAAAAAATCCACCTATCCTAAAACAACCAAAAATCCACCTATCTACCCTAAAACAAGAAATCCACCTATCTACCCTAAAAAAAATCCACCTATCTATCCTAAAAAAAAAAATCCACCTCTCTTTTCTAAAACCTTAAAATAATGGAATTTCCCATAAGGTTTTAAAAGAGGATAAACTGTTCAGAACTAATATAAAAGTCTTTGTTAGTCCAGTAGGTCCTTGTTGAGCCTGAACAAATACACACTGAAGGAACCCTTTCCCTCTTAAGACTACTTTCTTATACTTTCTGACTTTCTTTTGGGAGAGATGAAGTTTGTCTTGTAAATATCAGTGATACGAGAGAAATTTACTTTCTTTTTTTTTTTGATAGGGGGAAAATGTTTTATGCTGGAAATCCGAGAGAGAGAGAGAGAGAGAGAGAGAGAGAGAGAGAGAGAGAGAGAGAGAGAGAGAGAGCCCCGTCTCCTTTCCCCCTATTTCTCCTTTCCCAACTCCTTCTTTATCCCCACCTTTCCTTTAGAAGAGCATAAGAATAGAGGAAACTGCAGCGGGCCTATTGGTCCATACTGGGTAGTCCCGTTTACACCCAACCCCTATCGCTCATATATCCGTCCAACCTATATTCGAAGCTACCTCGCGTGTTCGAGTTAATGAGGATGTTTGTTAACTTGTTTCACTCATCCACTTCTCTATTTCCAAACCAATGTTTACCTATCTCGTGCCTAACTCTAAATTTGTCTAATTTAAAACCATTGCTACGAGTTCGTTTGTTTAACCCTGACTTCCATTTATACACTTCAATCATATCGCCCCTCACTCTACGTCTCTCGAGGAGTGCAAATTCAGATGCTTTAATGTCTCTATACTCAAGGTTCCTAATGCCCGGGATTAGTCTTGTCATCCTCCTCTGTATGCTTTCTAGGGATTCGATATCCATCTCCTCATTCACCCAAGCCTTTCCTTCTCCATTATCTCTACCCTAACCCTCCTTCCCCTATATCCTCCTTCCCCATCTCCTGTACCCATCTCTTCTTGCCCCATTCCCTCCTTTACCATAAAATTTCTTTCACATGTCCCCTGTCCCTCTTCTGCCTCCCCGTTAATTCCCCCATCCCCTTATTTCCCCACACACCTGTGAAGTACAGTAGGTAATAATTAATAGGTAAGAGTCAAGCTTCTGGAAGGTGACACTTTAGAGTCAAGGGAGCAAAGGGGAGAAGGAGAAGGATAAGTGTGTGGTGAAAGGAACAGAAGGGGGTAGGAGGAAGATCATGAGGAGGGGAAGACTAGAGAGAAAGGATGCGGAGAGGGGTGAGGGAAGAGGGAAGGGGGAAGATGGAAAGGGTATTTGAATGGGATAATAGGAAAAGGGTTGGAGCAGGGGCAGGAGAGGGAAGAGGGAGATGGGAGGGGGAGGTTGTGAGGGTATTTCTATGACAGTGACATTCATACAATATTTTTAGATGCACGGTGCAGCTCTATGACTATCAATTCTGACTGAAGAACTGATTGAGAGAACCTTTTGTCAAGACCGCACCGAAGCAGCTTATGGGAAATTTATTTTTTATTTTTTAGTTTTTTTTTTAAGAGTATTCAAGATTCAGGTCCGTTTCGTTGCCATTCAAATTAACACTTATTATGAAAGTTTCTTAGCCTCCTATTGTGAGATTTCAAACCCCAAAGCTTGAATTGTTGTTCTGGGATTTCGGCTTCTTCTCTCCTGAGATGTAGAACCCCTGGTCTTCAAATCCCTCTCCTGTAACTACGACCCTTAGTTCTTTAGTTCTGAGAGGTCGAGCCTGTGTCACGAGTGAGATGTTTAAAATTCTAGCCTCGATGTCCCGACAACAGCATCGGGTCTCTTGGCCGATGAATAGTTGACCGGGCAGGCAAGGAGGAGCTTGTTTCTCTTGCCTTGGTAATTTAACCCTTTAAAAATAAACCACACACCTGTCTGTGACCCTTGTGTGCCAAAGCACCACTACACCACCATCATAACAAGACGCTAACCAAAACTGTACTAAGTATCACTATAACGCCACCACAGCACCATAGACACTATCTTTTAAGACAAACTCAAGGACGTAATGAGGGGGGGGGGCTAAGGCTTGTGTGAGGGACATGCAGATCACGACAATTGTAAAGCACCGCTAATAGCCTTTAAAACATAATCTAAGTGTCACTAAAATACCACTAGCGCACCACTACAACAAAGTTATGTTCATAGAATTGCTGATACTCACAGAATTGTAGATGGGAAGTGTTGATGTGAGGACAGGCGGTCCAGAGCCCAAGACGGAAGGTGACGGTAGTAACGACAGGTTGGAAGCTCTCGTGTCTCTCTGCACCCCTCAGCCACGCCTCCTGCGCCTCCCTGCTGGGACTTTCCGCTAGGACAATGGGCTCCCTCACCAGGGCCCACTGAGGGGACATGAGGGCCGCCACCAGGGCCCCTAGAGCAGCCAGACCTGCCCATACGCCCACGACGCCTGCTACCCACGTCGCCACCCGCCCGCTCACTTTCTCACCCTGCATGGCCGACGTAGAGTTGATGGTGGTGGTAGCGGTGGTGGTCAAGGTCTGGCTGACATAGAGACGTTGCTTCTCCAGGTCGATATGCTCCTTCAGCCCACCTCAAGGTCACTCAGGTCACTTCAAGGTCACTCCCAGGTCACCTCAAGGTCACTCCCAGGTCACCCCAAGGTCACTCTCACGTCTCCCCCAAGGTCACTCAGGTCACCTCAAGGCCACTTCCAAGTCAGCTCTTGGTCGACACTCAAGGGAGGTTCTTCAGGACGCTTTCCTAGGCTTCTTCTCTTTCTTCTCTAGGTCTCTTCTCCAGGTCTTTTCTTCAGATCTCTTCTTCAGGTCACTTTTCGAGGTTTCTTCCCTTTCTTCTCCAGGTTTCTTCTGACAGGCCTTTTCTCTATTTTGTTTTTCTTCGTTATTTATCCGCGTCGGTTCTCCAGGTCACTTGTCCCAGTCGTTGTCCAGGGTCATTCTAAGTCACTTCAACAGGTCATCTCTCCCGAACAGATCGCATGTCGACTTACGAGGTCAGTTCAAGTCCTGTTTAGAATTATTTCTTTACTAGGATGCCTCTACAGATTGCTAAAGCTTCCTGGGTTTGAAATAATTCGGCTCTTCATAACATACTGTTCACCGTAAACGCAATTACCGATGTCAGATATTTCATTTCACTGGACAAAAAGATTCTGTATGAATATTTGGAGTCATTAATTCAGATTTTTAAAAAGAAAATTTATGCCATTATTTCAGACTTTTCATAAAATATTACGAATTATTAGGAAGCTTCTTGATTTATTTTATTTGGTCATTTTGTCTCTGTTTCACAATATTTGACTCAGTGTCCACCTATCCTGACTGAACGATGTTTTTTTTTTTTTGCGGCACAGGAAGGATGTTTTTTAATGGCGGTAAAGCACAACCAATGCTTAATTGTTAGTCGCCTTTGTTTTCCTGTTTCCTTTTTTTTATCATATATTGTATTACGGGAAGGCCTTAGGGTAAAATTTGAGATTGATTAATTATAGCTAGTTATTTTTTTAAATTTCTGCAGGTTACTTAATTAAATTTTATATTTTTATTTCATTAATTTTGTTGTAATTATTTTATTTCTTACCCTTAGTCATATCAAGGTTTTAATAATCTTATCCACAAAAAAAATCTAATTATAATTTTTTTGGCTGCATTTAGTCAGTTGACGTCTGAGCTGACTGCTATTGTTCTTTGCACGTGAGGGATCTTTATAAGGTGCTACTTAACACAGCCAATGATCCTCCGTCATCCTTGTTTCATATTATTATCTTTTTGCTCACGTCACTAAATCATTATAGAGTTTGCATTAACTTTTTTTACAAATATTAATTTTCATTTTCTTGGACTAAAACATCCATGGTAAATTTTCCATATATTTCTTTCTATTTTTTTTTCGATTTTAATTTGTTTTTTCATGAACTACAAATATGTTTTTTGACTTTCAATAGGGATTTTATCTCCTCATTCACACGCCCAGTTTGACTAATGACCGGTATGTAAATTAATTGAATGAATATTTATTGATTCAATTATATTTTTTGGCGTTCCAGTCGATGACAGTTTTTTTCCCGCTCTCCGAAAGCAATCAAATGAATATATAGATATATATTTTCTATTCACTATTAATCACCAGTTTGTTTGTCCATTTGATGGTTTGTTTGTTTGATTGATGATGGGCACAAACACTTCCTCGCATCTGAAAAAATAAAATTAAAACGGTTAATAGTTTGGAAGTTTTCTTTACTTAGGTTATTACTGTATTGTCACACCTTATAGTTATACGCAAATCCATTCTCTCTAATAATCTCTCTCTCTCTCTCTTTCTTTCTTTGCATATTTCATTAATTGTTTTTTGTTTCCGTCTATCCCTCCCCCTTTATTCCATCTCTATTTTTCTATAACTTTCTCTTTTCCATTTCTCTCCTCTCGCACCTTTCGTTCCCAGATTCTCTCTCTCTCTCTCTCTCTCTCTCTCTCTCTCTCTCTCTCTCTCTCTCTCTCTCTCTCTCTCTCTCTCTCCCCTAAGAGAATAATAATATTAAAAGAATGGATCACGTGAAAGTTAGCCCATAGCTTATTTTGACTTAAAGGTTAACCACTCTAATACTAACCTAACCTAACCTAGCCTAACCTAACCTAACCTAATTTCCAGGTAATATTAGGGTATTAAATCTTAAGATGCAAAAAGCTGAGGGGTTGTGTTCATGACATAATCCAAATATACTAATATGTGATCATAAAACACTTTATTAACTGATTTAGGTAAATACTTACAGTTTTCATTCTCATTGCGTCTATCATTTTGTCATTCACTATCAATTACCGAGTCAAGATATGGACACATAGAACTTGCTGACACGGCTAAGTATCTCTCCATCCTTTATATAGTTTATTGTGTAGACAGACGAATTCTGTACATATAAACAGTCTATAATTTGTTTGAGTATTGTCGTGTGTGTGTGTGTGTGTGTGTGTGTGTGTGTGTGTGTGTGTGTGTGTGTGTGTGTGTGTGTGTGTGTGTGTGTATGCAACCCACGCAGGGTGGTGAAATGCGTCTAGAGTGGCAGCTTTATGTTAGTATTAAGGTGCAAGCACTGCTTGCTCACTCTCGCTTTCAGCTGCCGCCGCTGGCTAGCCCTCATGGAGAATAGGAAAGCAACTTACAAAAGTCTTCCTCTGCCAGTACACGCCTTTTAACATCAAGACTCCTGCTATGCCTCCTAGTGGCAACACACGGTAACTGGATGCCTAATGGGCGCAGGCTAGACGAGCAGGGGACCTCGGAGTAGCAGTGGGCCCCAGAGGGATGGCGGCATGGCGCATGGGCCCAGTTGCATGTGGACACGTCCTGGTGCCTACCAACCATTGCCCCGCTGCCTTGCGGATTAACCTTGGTAAGTATAAGGCTATGGGAGTAAACTCCGAACGAAAAATCTTCGGTGGAGCCCTGCATCAGGCAGACATGCTTACAGAGCTCCTACAAGACTCTAACGGCGGTATAGGCAGAAGATGTGACCACAATGGGAACCCAACGACTACACCGGCGGACGATGGTACTGCCTGATGGACAGGCTATTAAGGCGAAACCCAACAAACTGGGCTATTGGCAGTCCATTGCAACTCTCCCTCTCCCCAGTCGTTGCAATACTTGCACCACTGGATCAGGAAAAGGGAGAGTCAAGATATGTGGCTGCAGCCTGCACTCCTACCTCACCACACAAATCAACTCAGGCGCAGCCACGGTCCAGCTCATCATACCTCTCATCATCATCAAAACCCCTATACCACCAAAAGTTCTATGGCGACGGACGAGTGGCGACGGGTACAGGTAGATATGACTGCCGTGAGTCTCTAGTCACAACTCTGCACATGGGCGGCACACATAAGATGGTCGTTTAGGCACTGGGATCTAGGCAGCATTGCAATCTGGTCCTGTCTGTGTGACAGCAGCCCTTTCAAGGAGCCACTCTGCTCAGCCCACATGGGGAGGGGGCTGGAAAAGGTGCCCTAAACATAGTCTGCCTAAAAAAACAACCTGACTGGGCAACTGCACACATTAAGATCATCCTTATGCGGTCGAAAACACGATCAAAATCACAGATCCAAATAATAAAAAAACTATACAACCTCTTATGGTCGTCCTGATAGAAGAACTACCCTTGTTGCAAAAGAGTTGGCTAGGTATAACATCGATATAGCAGTGTCCCGGCTCCCAGACGAGGGTCAACTCACAGAACAAGAATCTGGCTACACCATCTTCTGGAAAGGTAAGCCTGCTGCAGAGAGAAACAGCAATTATGGAGTTGGCTTTCCCATCCGTCATCGCATCCTACACAGGCTAACAGAAATGCCTATTGGGATCGCCGAGTGCCTCATGACGCTCCGAAGTCGCACAAGAATTACTCACGTCATGCCTTTTTCATCAGTGTGTATGCCCCAATACTGGATGCAGAGGATGACACCAAGGAAGCCTTTTATGACAACTTCTAAAGTGCTAACCTCTATCCCCAGAGACGGTAAGTTTGTGCTCCTTCGTGACTTCAATGTCAGAGTTGGCAGAGATGCTGATATTTGGCAGGAAACCATAGGGAGAAATGGACTAGGCAAGTGTAATCCCAATGGCCTACTCCTCCTCAGCGAGTGTGCTGCACACAACCTTACTATCGCCAATACTTTGATTAGGCAGGCTGACAAGTTCAAGGGCTCGTGGCAACACCCACGATCTAAACACTGGCATCTCATTGTCAGAGAAAGAGATCGCCGAGATGTCTTCATCACCCGAGACATGCGTGGCTCAGACCACGATGACACTGATCATCAGCTCGTCAAAACCAAGCTCTCACTTCACGTTGCCCCCAAATGGCGAAGGCAGCAAGGCTCCAGAAGAGGTTTTAAAATTAAGCATCTGGAGGATGCAGTGGTACCACTTGCTTTCAGAGAGCAGTTCCACTGGTTTAAAAATAAAGCATGTGAAACACCAAAAATTTGCAGATCAGTAGAAGATGCGCGACGTTTTCAGTTCCACTAAAGCATTTTATGGGCCAATCACTCGTGGCGTCGCCCCCCTCCGATCATCCAAGGACGATGAAGGCCTCCTTCAGTGATGGAAAGAGCACTACCATTTACTGTTCAACCGAAACACCGTTGTGGATGTCCTGACTACCCAGCAGGTTCCTTAGCATCCAGAGCTGATCCACCTCAGCTATCCTCCATCCCTGGATGAGGTTGCTACTGCCATCAAACATGAAAAATAGCAAAGCCTTAGGGCCTGATGGAATCCCAGCCGAGGTGTATAATGCAGGAGGACCTCTGCTTACCAGCCATCTTCACTCTCTCCTGGAGAATATATAGGAAAAGGAGGACTACACAGTCAGACTGTGGCATCTCCCGCCGGATCTCGCTGCTGTCCATAGCTGACAAGATTATCGCCCGAATTCTCCTCAACAGCCTTCTTCCCGAGGTAGAAAACTTCCTCAGAGAATCTTATTGTGGTCTTAGACCATCATGTGGCACCACTGACATGAGTTTTGTTGCCCTTCAGATACACGAAAAGTGAAGAGAACAGCGACCTCACCTGTACGTGGCTTTCATCGACCTAACCAAGGCCTTCGACTCGGTCAACAGGGAAGCCTTCGGATGGACCGTCAGTTGTTTTGGCTGCCCACTAAAATTTCAACGCCTTTGTGAAGCAACTCCACGATGGGATGAACGGCAGTGTCCTGCACAACGGCACCCAGTCTGAGTTCTTCCCCATCCAAACGGGGGTTAAACAGGGGTGTGTACTGGTACCAAGTTTCTTTTCCATATTCTTGGCTGCCTTCCTTACTCGTACCAGCGCCAATTTAGCCAGCAGGGTGGACATCGGGAACCGGATGTAGGGTCTTTTCACCTAAGACGAGTCCAAGCAGGAAAGAAGGTGTCGGCAGCTTCCATTACTGAGCTTCTGTATGCAGACGACCTCACCCATGTCGCTCACACTGAACGCGTCTTACAGGAGATCCTGAACACCTACGCAGATGCATATGCACACTTCGGCCTTGAGGTGAATATACGTAAGACTCAGATTCTCTTTCAGCCTGCTCCTGGTTCAGCCACACCTTCTCCATCCATCCAGCTTAACAGTACTACCCTCTCTAATGTTACCCACTTTCGGTCTCGGCTTCCACCTGTCCACCACTGCGGAAATAGATGAAGAGATTCAGCATCGGATCAGATGTGCATTTCAAGCCTTTGGCAGACTCTGAAGCCGCTTCTTTAGTTGTAGGGAGCTAAAATTATCTACAAAGTTACACGTACTGTATATCGAGCAGCGGTCCTCTCCACCCTGCTATATGGCAGCGAGACATGGGTTACATAAAGGAGGCACCTCAAGGCAGTAGAAAACTTTCACCAACATAGTCTACGTATCATCCATCGCGTTCGCTGGGAAGACAAGAGAACAAATGCCAGTATCCTTGCTGAAAGCAGCTGTAGAAGCATCGAGGCTACCATTATCCATGATCACCTGCGCTGGACTGGCCATGTTACCCGCATGGAAGACAGTAAACTATCAAAGCAGCTTCTTTACAGTCACCTAACGAATAGTAAACGAAACAGAGGCAGGCAATTGAAAAGGTACAAGGATAATTTTAAGACAGATCTGAAAAGTATGCCAAATCGACCCCCTCACCTGGGAGACGATTACTCCATACCGTAACGCTTGTAGGATCACCACACAAGACGGAATCAATACTTTCGAGTTAGCCCGACTGCATAACGAGGCAGACAAGCGTCAATGACGGAAAGACGCTGCTGCCGCCCCTCCCGCACTACATGTACAAAGTATTTGATCGGCCCTGCCGGTCCCGTATTGGCCTCTTTTGTCTCCTCAGAATTCACCAAGCTAGGTGACATCCTTTAAAACTCATATCATTATATCGTCGCTGGATGATCGTCATACTCGATTCCGAGTGGCAGCAAAGTAGTAGTAGTAGTAGGTGTGTGTGTGTGTGTGTGTGTGTGTGTGTGTGTGTGTGCTTCTCCTAATGACACAATGACGTTTAACTTGGTGTACGAGTGACCTATAAAACTGCGCTGCTTCTGGACCTTACAGATGGTAGTGGTGCTTTAAGGTTTACACCCGCGCAGCTTTGATCTTTACTTATTAAGCCGTAAATGTTTGACCTTTTGATTAATGTTTTTTATGATATATGTCTCTGTCTGTCTTCTTATTTTTATTATTTTCTGTTTTACTATCTTTACGTCCTTCGCCCTCTTTCATTTCATTCCTTTTTTATCTTTCTTCTTATCTTTCCTCTTTTCCCCCTCTCCATTTCTCGTCATCCCCTCCTCCTCCTCCTTCCCTCTCTCTTTTCATATATCTCCTTCCTCCTGTCTCTCCTCTCCTCACTCTCCTTCTCCTTCTCTCTTTGTCCCTTTCTCTTCCCACCTTCTCTTCTTCCCCCTTCTTCCCTCTTTTCACCCGTCCTTGCCTCCCTTTCATCCTCCTGCTTCTTGGATTTCCACCCTTCCCGGCACCCCCTTCATCCCTTCTTTCCCTCCCCTCCTATTTTCTCCCGCTCTAACATTCCTTCTACTCTCTCCCCTTTTCTTCCTCCCTTCCGTTCCACCCCACTCTGTCCCCCTGTTCTTCCCTTCCGCCCAGTCCCACTTTCCCCTATCTCTTCATCCCTTCCCTCCCCACCCACTCTCTCCCTCACTTCCGTCCCCTCCCATTCTCACCTTTCCTTCCCATCCTCTCTCCCTCCCTTCTTTCACCTCCCACTCTTTCCCCCCTCTCTTCCTCACCACTCCCGTCCCCCCCACTCTCCCCTCCTCTCTTCCTCCTTTCCTTCTCCCCCCACTCTCACCCACACTCTGTATCCCTTCCATCCCCACTCCCCCTCCTCTCTCTCCCTCTCTTCCGTCCCATCCCACTCCCCACTCCCCCCCTCTCACTCACAACCTACCCCTTGCACATTTCCCTTCGTCAACAAGGTGTCAACGAGAAAGGTAAAAATAAACCTCAACTTTCATTGCCTACCTCTCTTGGGCTCCTACCTTCCCCTCTCCTCTCTCACTCAATCTTTATCTTATTCTCTGTGCTATTCTTTTTATTCCTTTTAATATTTTCTTGTCCGTTTTCCCACTTTTATCAATAATTTCTTGTATTTTTGTCTTTAATTCTGCCTCTTACTCATCCCTATTCTTCTCATCATTTGTTGTTTTCTTTGTTTTATTCTTCCTTTCTTCTTGTCACTGTTTCTATCACCAAATAATTTTGTTCGTATTCCTCGCTTCATTCTTTCTTTCCCCTTCACTTTGTAAGGTTATCTGACCATTTTCATATATTTTGTTCTTTCTTCTTTATTTTTCGCTTCGCTTCTTGTATATTTCTTGTCATTCTCTGTTAAACCTTTCTCTAGTTCTTAGCTTTATTATTTTTCTTTCTCATCTGCCTCTTCTATAATTCCTCTTAATTCTTCCTTTTCATTTCTTCCTTCCTTTCCCATTTTCTCTTTTTCTTCCATAGCTCTTCTTAATACTGTTCCTCTTCCACTGAAACATTTATTTTATCCCTAATTATCTGCCTTTCATTCCTTTCTCTTCTCTCATTCATTATTCTTTCTTCTTCCTGCATACCACTCTTATTTAGCAGTTCTCTTACTCTCTTCTATATTCCTTTTCTCTTATATATTACTGTTTTATTCTTCCTTCTTGTCTCTAGGCTACACTTTCGCATTTCTTTTATTACTGTCTTTCCCCTTTCACTTTTCCTCCTCTTATTTTTGTTTCTTTTCTCTTTCACGTCTCTTGGGCACAATTCTATACTACGCGACACTCACCAGGTTTTCTCTAATTCCTATCTTTCTCCTTGTTCCCTTTCCACTTTGACCACTTTCCTCTTTATTTCTTGCTGCTATCACTTTCACCAAATTCTTTTATTTTTATTCTCAGCTTTCCTTACTCCTTTTCCTTTCACCATTTTTTTCAGCATTTTCTTTCAACTGTTTCACTTTCGCCAAACATTTCCATCCCGTCCCCCCATTTCCAACATTCTTCCTTCCCTTTTCCCTTTCCTCTTTCCCCCGTATTTCTTTCTTTCTCTATGTCAGTCCTAACAACAACACAGGAGTCAAAGCAGTACGTACACCCACAAATGATTATCAGAGCCAAAGATACAAACACCAGCACATCAAAACGATCACAAACAACTAATAAGATCCAAATAAACAAATTAAAACACTGTAAAGCTCTCATAACACATCGCACACACCAAACTACATATAGACACTTGTTCAGCTTTCTTTCTCTCTTTCTCTTTGTTTTTTTTCCTATTTCCTCCCCTCATCGCTTTTCTTTTTTCTCTCGCCTTGATCTGTAAGTATGCCATTCTGTTTGTTTATCGATCTCTATTAATTAATTAATTAATTAATATTATTTTTAATTTTTTCTCAGTTTGCCAATATGTAAAATTACTTTCTTTCTTTCTTTCTTTCTTTTTCAATCTCTTTTAATCTCTTCTTTCACTCTTTCACCAACACTTTCTCTTTCACTCACTCACTCACTCACTCACTCACTGGAACACGAAAGTCTTTCCGATAGGTGTAGTAGACGAGAAGTGCGCTGGAAAAACACACGTTGCAGAAATATGTTATACTACATAGGATTCTGCAACAAACGTGACACTGTGGCGTAAATGTGCAACGCGGATCTGAAGAAAGAATATGTTGCAGAAATGTGCGAGAGGACAGAAAGCTAGATGGATCCTCTCGTCTCAGGAATCCGACGATACTTGAGCGGAATGATAGGTGAGACGGGGAGGTGTGTGTGTGTGTGTGTGTGTGTGTGTGTGTGTGTGTGTGTGTGTGTGTGTGTGGAAAGTGAAAGTGGTTATGTGTGTTTGTATTTGGACGGGGAAGGGTAGGTATGTGTGCTTGTTTGTGAGCGGAGGGGGAGGGTGCTTATGGCTGTGTGTGTGTATGTGTGTGTGTGTGTGTGTGTGTGTGTGTGTGTGTGTGTGTGTCCCATTCTCTGTTTTACTATTTATTTTCCCTTTCTTTTATTCTTTGTTCTCGAGTTAATCAGCTAATCAAAGCTAAGACGCTGCAGTGACCCAAAATGTCTATTCTCTCTCTCTCTCTCTCTCTCTCTCTCTCTTTGTGTATATCTATCTATCTATCTATCTATCTATCTATCGATCTATCTATAAATCCTCCACCCGTCTCCCCTCTGCTCCCTCCGTTCATCCCGTGTCTCTCTCTTTATCTCTCTAGGGAAACTCAGTGTCACAAGATGTCCAGCACACAGACACCATCTTGGAACATAGCCGCAACGAACCGATGAAAAAACAGTATGTGTTGCTGGAATGTTTTTTTTTTCTGTCTACGTGTGTGAGTTTTTTTTTATGTTTCTGTATGTCTCTCTGTCTGTCTATCTGTCTCTTTCTGGCTGACCTTTCATGTGTGTTTATGTGTGTATTTCTGTCTTTGTGTCTGTCTGTCTATCTTTGATTTAAAATGCATCACTCTTAATCTCTATCTCTCTTTGATATATTCTTTCCCTACGTGCTTCACATTTCTCCCTCCCTGCTCTTCAAACTCACCAGTAAAGGGAGGAAAGTCACTCTCTCCCTTTACATGGATCCTCACCCTTCCTGTTTAAAATCAGCCTTTCCACGTTAAATGATCTCTCGCACCTTTTATGGCTAAATAAATTTTTTTTTCTTAAAATGTCGTCTCTCGCCATACATATAAAATAACCTTTATTTCTCTTTTGATAATGTCGTTTGTCTTTCCCACTCAAATTTGTTTTTTGTTTTCACGTGTTTTTATAACTTTTTCGTCTCATTTTTTCATCTCTCTTTTTTAAGGATAAGGTAACTCCTTTCCCTTGATATGGATTCTTTTCCTTTTCACATCTGTAATAGTCCCTTTCCTTTAAATCTTCCCCGTTATGTCTTATTTATCCCCTTTAAATGATCTATCTCCCCTTGAACGTCTAAAATTCACCCTAAATTCTTAAATGGTCCTTCTCCCTTTAAATGGTCTAAAATAGCCCCTTTCCCTAAAATGGTTTATATTGCCTTTCATGTCTAAAATGGCCTCTTTACCCTTAAGTGGTCTACGGGTTCCATGTATTAAGTGGTTTCAGGGTTCCATGTATTGTCTCAGGATTTCATGTATTAAATGGTCTCCGGGTTACATGTATTAAGTGGTCTCCGGGTTCCATGTATCAAGTGGTCTCCACCTTCCTAGTACTAAGTGGTCTGTGGGTTCCATGTATTAAGTGGTCTCCGGGTTCTGTGTATTAAGTGGTCTATGGGTTCCATGTATTAAGTGGTCTCCAGGTTCCATGTATCAAGTGGTCTCAGGGTTCAATGTATTAAGCGGTCAAAGGGTTTCCTAAATTATGTGGTCTCCGGGTTCCATGTATTACGTGGTCTCCAGGTTCCATATATTAAGTGGTCTCCAGGTTCCATGTATTAAGTGGTCTTCGGGTACCATGTATTAAGTGGTCTCCAGGTTCCATGTGATTAAGTGGTCTCCAGGTTCCATGTATTAAGTGGTCTCCAGGTTCCATGCATTATGTGGTCTCCAGGTTCCATGTATTAAGTGGTCTCCAGGTTCCATGTATTAAGTGGTCTTCGGGTACCATGTATTAAGTGGTCTTCGGGTTCCATGTATTAAGTGGTCTCCGGGTTCCATGTATTACGTGGTCTCCAGGTTCCATGTATTAAGTGGTCTCCAGGTTCCATGTATTAAGTGGTCTCCAGGTTCCATGTATTAAGTGGTCTCCAGGTTCCATGTATTAAGTGGTCTCCGGGTTCCATGTATTACGTGGTCTCCAGGTTCCATGTATTAAGTGGTCTCCAGGTATCATGTATTAAGTGGTCTCCAGGTTCCATGTATTAAGTGGTCTCCATGTACCATGTATTAAGTGGTCTCCAGGTACCATGTATTAAGTTGACTCCGGCTTTCACGGCTAAATGGAAAAGTCATTAAATGGCTTCCGTCGTTCTAATGCATCTCTGTCGTTTCAAGAGAGAGAGAAAAATATCCTCTCCCACTAAACATGAGATTTAGGTATACACAACACGTACTATACAATTTATACACTCGTACTTTCATACACATACTCGTATACTGTATAGGAACATGCATACATATATACTTGTGACACACACACACACACACACACACACACACACACACACACACACACACTACTTTGCTGTGACTCGGAATCGAGTATGGCGATCATCCAGCTATGATACAATGATATGAGATATTAAGGATGTCACCTACCCTGTAGGTTGATGAGTTTTAAGGGAACTAAAAAGGCCGATACGGGACCGGCAGAGACGTTCGCAGATGTTGCACATATGGATGGCTCCATTTAGTGAGGGAGGGGCGGCGACAGCGTCTTTCCGGCGGTGTCGCTTGTCTGCCTCGGTTTGCAGTCGGACTAATTCGAAAGTATTGACACCTTCTCGTGTGGTGATCCTCCAAGCGTTACGTTGTGGCGTAATCGTCTCCCAGGTGAGGGGGTCGATTTGGCACTTTTTCAGGTTTGTCTAAAGACTATCGTTACACCTTTTCAGTTGCCTGCCAGAGTTACGTTTACTATTCGTTAGATGACTGCAGAGTAGTTCCTTTGGCATTCTACTGTCGTCCATGCGGGTAACATGGTCAATCGAACGTACTTGTTCATGGATAAAGGTAGCCTCGATGCTCCTCCAGTTGGTGTCAGCGAGAATACTGGCATTTGTTCTCTTGTCTTCCCAATGAACTAGGAGGATGGAACTTAGACCACGTTGGTGAACGTTTTCAAGTGCCTTGAGATGATTCCTGTTTGTAACCCATGTCTCATTGCCATATAGCAGGTTGGGGATGACCACTGCCTGATATACGTGTAACTTTGTAAATTGTTTCAGCTGCCTACAGCTGAAGACACGGGTACGGAGTCTCTTAAATTCTTGAGATGCTCATCTGATCCGATATTGAATCTCTTCAGCGATGTCCGCGGTGGTGGACAGGTGGGAAGCCGAGATACTGAAAGTGGGTAACATAAGAGGGGGTAGTAACGTTAAGCTGGATGGATGGTGGTGTGGCTAAACCAGGGGCAGACTGAAAGAGAATCTGAATCTTTTGCATACTCACCTCAAGGCCAGAAGTGTGCATACGCATCTGCATAAGTGTTCAGGATCTCCTGTAGGTCGCGTTCAGTGTGAGCGACATGGGTAGGTCGTCTGCATATTGAAGTTCAGTAATGGAAGCTGCCGACACCTTTGTACCTGCCTGGAGTGGCCTTATTTTTACAAGATCCTTCATCCGGTACTCTATGTCCATTCCGCCGGCTAAATTGGCACTAGCACGAGTAAGGAAGGCAACCAAGAAAATGGGAAAGAGAGTTGGCACCAATACATATCCTTGTTTTACCCCTGTTTGGATGGGGAAGAACTCAGACTGGGTGCCATTGTGCAGGACACTGCCGTTCATGCCGTTCTGGAGTTGTCTCACAATGGCCATGATATTTGGTGGGCAGCCAAACCGGCTGAGGGTCCGCCAGAGAGCTTTCCTGTTGACCGAGTCGAAGGCCTTGGTTATGTCGATAAAGGCTATGTACAGGTCACGACGCTGTTCACTTTTCCTGTATCTGGCGGGCAGCAAAGATAATGTTAATGGTGCCACGTGATGGTCTAAAACCACATTGAGATTCTGGGAGGAAGTTCTCTGCCTCAGGTAGTAGTCTGTTAAGGAGGACCCGGGCGATAATCTTGCCAGTTATGGACAGCAGCGAGATCCCGCGGTAGATGCCACAGTCTGCTCGATCTCCCTTGTTCTTATAAATATTGAGGAGGGAGGCGTCTTTAAGAGCTTGGGGGATTTCCCCCTTTTCCCATATACTCTCCAGGAGAGAGTGGAGACGTCTAGTATTTGATGATGATAATGAAGTAAAGTGGCAAATGACTTTGCACAGTAAGCAGACGTCCTCCTGCTTTATACACCTCGGCTAGACTTCCATCAGGCCCTGAGGCTTTGCTATTTTTCATCTGCCTGATGGCAGTAGCTACCTCATTCATGGATGGAGGATAGCTGAGAAAGGTCAGCTCTGGATGCCGAGGGACCTGTTGGGTAGTCAGGACATCCACACTGGTATTTCGGTCGAGCAAGGGCAAATGGTAGTGCTCTTTCCAGCGCTGACGGAGGCCTTCATCATCTTTAATTACGGAGTTACTGTCGGATGAGCGGAGGGGGGTTGTGCCTTGAGTGATTGGCCCATAAAATGTTTTAGCAGCATTGAAAAATTAGCGCATCTTGTTGATGATCTGCAAGTTTTTGCGTTTCACATGCTTTATTTTTAAACAAGTCGTTGTTTAGTTTGCGAATTTCGCGCTGGGCCGCCGCTTTCTTCTTGCGGAAGGTATCAGCTTTGGTCCCAGATTGAGGGTTATTGTGCTAGTCATTTAAAGCAGCACGCTTATTATCTACGAGTACATTATAAATATATATATATTTATATATATATATATATATATATATATATATATTTCATTTTTAGTCCATTTAACACGCGGACTTTGAACATATAATCAACTACCTCACCAGCAAGGAATCGAACCCTCGACCTACTGGGTGGCCCTAGGGAACGCTTACCGGCTAGCCCACAAGGACACTAAAAGCAGTTCTAGACTCTGTTATATTTCACACAAAGCCTGTTCATCGAGCTGATGGCGCCGTGAACCTCATTGGGAAACTGCCCGTGCCTCGTATGTGGTGTCAGTAGCATTTTACCGAATCCAGCTGGTATGAAACGCGAGGTACATATATATACTTCATTTTTAGTCCATTTAACACGCGGACTTTGAACATATAATCAACGACCTCACCAGCAAGGAATCGAACCCTCGACCTACTGGGTGGCCCTAGGGAACGCTTACCGGCTAGTCCACAAGGACACTAAAAGCAGTTCTAGACTCTGTTATATTTCACACAAAGCCTGTTCATCGCGTGTTAAATGGACTAAAAATGAAGTATATATATGTACCTCGCGTTTCATACCAGCTGGATTCGGTAAAATGCTACTGACACCACATACGAGGCACGGGCAGTTTCCCAATGAGGTTCACGGCGCCATCAGCTGGATGAACAGGCTTTGTGTGAAATATAACAGAGTCTAGAACTGCTTTTAGTGTCCTTGTGGGCTAGCCGGTAAGCGTTCCCTAGGGCCACCCAGTAGGTCGAGGGTTCGATTCCTTGCTGGTGAGGTCGTTGATTATATATATATATATATATATATATATATATATATATATATATATATATATCGGATAACCTATCGTTCCCCCTACCAAAACAGGGACTGAATCATCCAGCCGCGCCGGTAACTCACAAGCCCTCTAGCTAGACTGTACAGTACACTGACAAAGGAAAAATTTGCCAAAGAGGATCATATTTTTTTACGATCAACCTGCATGTTTGTAGATAGAAGGACGTGACTTCTTATCGGACGAAACCTAACTACAAGGGTACAATGAGGAAAACACTATTACAATAGCCACAAAACCAAACATCATCCCGTCTGTTTACCGCGCAGTGTTCTGAGATAAACTTGGGATTATCGTCGTCAGCTTTGTTTACCAGTCCACACAAACACACGTGGGTGTGTCAATATGCAATCTGAAACTTAATATTTGGGCAATTATCCGACGCATTATGTCATACAGTAACTGTTATCTCCAGTTCAGATACGTAAAATCGATTTCGTTAGACCTTTACTTCACAATCTTATAAGATATAGTCCCCTTCAGTGGTAACATCTGTAATATAACGATGGACACGCAGGTCACAGGCCGTCCCCGACAGATTACATTACATCAAAACACATTTGTGTCGCTTCACTGTATTCAAAGAGACATGATCACAATTTATTCCAGCCGTCTATAAACATGTGTACAGTATATTGCAACACAGTGAACGTGAAGAGGTGATGAACGTCTCATTAATCTTTGAAATGAATGTGACTCATGGATATTGTAGCCTTAACGGCCTAAACAGCGTTGCCTGTTTGAGAAACATGTTATCCTGTGTTGTATTAATACATCAGTATATCCCTCATATTTATTATTTTATGATTTGAATGTAGTTGACTTGATTATTAACGAAAACCGTGTGTGTGTGTGTGTGTGTGTGTGTGTGTGTGTGTGTGTGTGTGTGTGGTGTAATACGTTTCGTGTGGCAGCATTAAGGTGCAAGCACTGCTTGCTTCCTCTCGCTATCAGCTACCGCTGCTGTCTAGCCTTCGTGGCGAAAAAGGAAGCATAAGTCCTCCCCTACCAGTACACAGCCTCTTCACCATCAAGACTCTTGCTGTTCCTCCTCGTGGTAGCACACGGTAACTGGGTGCCTCGTGGGCCCAGGCTAAACCAGTAGAGGATCTCGGAGCAGCATTAGGCCCCAGAGGGACGGCGCAAAGGCCCATTGGTATGAGGACACGTCCTGGTGCCTACCAACCACTGCCCCCACTGCCTTGCAGATTAACCTTGGTAAGTATAAGACTACGGGAGTAAACCCAGAATGAAAAATTTGCAGTAGAGCCCCGCATCAGGCAGACATGCTTACAGACTTCCAGTAAGAACCCAGCGGCGGTTTAGGCGGAAGAGGTGACCAACATGTGACGAAGGCAATGCAGGATGGACAGACTACTAAGGTGCAACCCATCAAACTGGGCTATCGGCAGTCCATTGCAACTCTCCCTCTCCCCAGTCGTTGCAACACTTACACCACTGGATGAGGGAAAAGGGAGAGCCAAGATGTGTGGTTGCAGCCTGCGCTCCTGCATCACATAAATCAACTCACACGCAGCCATTATCCAGCTCATCATACCTCTCATCATCATCAAAACCTCTATACCCCCAAAAGTTCTACGGCGACGGGGAGAGGCAGAGATGACTGCCGGGAGTCTCTAGTCACAACTCTGCACATGAGCAGCACAGATAAGATGGTCGTTTATGCACTGGGGTCTAGGCAGCAGTGCAAACCGGTCCTGTCTGTGCGACTGAGCAGTCCATTCGAGGAGCCACTCTCCTCACCCAACATAGGGAGGAAGAGAGAAAAGGTGCCCTAAACATAGTCTGCCTAAAGAACAAACCTGACTGGGCAACCGCATCCAGTAAGATCATCCTTATGCGGTCGAAAACACAATAAAAATCACAGATCCCAAAAAAAACCACACTATACGACTTCTTATGGTTGCTACATGGAAAGTCAAGACCCTTCAGGATACTGGCGCAAGTGAGCGTCCTGAAAGAAGAACCGCCATTGTGGCAAAAGAGCTGGCTAGGTATAACATCGACATAACACCCATTAGTGTGTCCCGGCTTCAAGACGAGGGTCAACTCACAGAACGAGAGTCTGGCTATACCTTCTTCTGGCAGGGTAAGCCTGCTGCAGAGAGAGACCGCATTTATGGAGTTGGCTTTGCCATCCGCCAACACATCTTACACAGGCTAACTGAAATGTCTATTGGGATCAACGAGCGCCTCATGACGCTACGAGTCCCACCGAATCACTCACATCATGCCTTTTTCGTCAGTGCATACGCCCCAACACTGGATGCAGAGGATGACATCAAGGAGGCCTTTTACATCGACCTCGACAGAGTGCTAACCTCTGTCTCCAGAGAAGATAAGGTTGTGATCCTTGGTGACTTTAATGCCAGAGTTGGCAGAGATGCTGACATTTGGCAGGGAACCATAGGGAGAAATGGACTAGGCAAGTGTAATCCCAATGGCCTACTCGTCCTCAGCAAATGTGCTGCATGCAACCTCACTGTCACCAATACCATATTTAGGCCGGCCGACAAGTTCAAGGGTTCGTGGCAACACCCACGATCCAAACACTGGCAGCTCATTGACTACATCATTGTCAGAGAAAGAGATCGCCGAGATGTCGTTATCACTCTTGTCATGTGTGGCTTAGACCACTGCAAAGCTGATTATTGGCTCCTCAGAGCCAAGCTCTCACTTTATGTCGCCTGTAGAAGAGGTTTTAATACTGAGCGTCTGGAGGATCCAGTGGTAGCACATGCTTTCAGAGAGCAGCTTGAACATGGGCTGATAAGCAACCCGGCAACAAACAGCCTAAATCCCAGTGCTGAATGAAGTATTCTCCACACTGTTATGACACAAACCTGCAGAGAGACCTTCGGCCAGATCGTGAAAATACACCAGGACTGGTGTGATGAAAATGACCCGGCCGTCAATGTACTCATTGATGATAAACGTGCTGCTTTAACTGACTTGCAGAACAAACCTCGGTTTCTGATTAATGCTGATACCTTCTGCCAAAAGAAAGTGGCGGCCCAGCGGGAACTTTGCAATCTAAAGAACGACTGGTTTTAAAATAAAGCAAGTGAAACACAAAAATTTGCAGATCAGCACAAAATACTCCAATTTTTCAAATACACTATAACATTTTATGGACCAATCACCTGTGGCGCGGCCCCCTCGGTTCATCCGAAGGTAACTTCATAATTAAAGACGATGAAGGCCTCCTGCAGCACTGGAAAGAGCACTGCCATTCATTGCTCAACCGAAACACCGATGTGGATGCCCTGACTACCCAACAGGTCCCTCAGCATCCAGAGCTGACCCACCTCAGCTATCCCTCATCCTTGGATGAGGTACGTACTGCCATCAAACAGGTGGAAATTAACAAAGCCTCAAGTCTTGATGGAATCGCAGCCGAGGTGTATAAATGAGGAGGACCTCTGCTTACCAGCTGTCTCCACTCTCTCATGGAAAATATATGGGAAAAGGACGAAATCCCCCAAGCTCCTAAAGACGTTTCCATTGTCAATATTTATAAGAACAAGGGAGACAGGTCAGACTGTGGCAACTTCCGTGGGATCTTGCTGCTGTCCGTAGCTGGCAAGATTATCTCCCGAGTTCTCCTAAATAGACTCCTTCCAGGTGGCGGAAAACGTCCTCCCAGAATCTCCATGTGGTTTTAGACCATCACTTGGCACCACTGACATGATCTTTGCTGCCCGCCAGATATAGGAAAATTACAGAGAACAGCGTCGTGACCTGTACATGGATTTCATCGACCTAACCAAGGCCTTTGACTCGGTGAACAGGGAAGCCCTCTGGTGGACCCTCAGCCGTTTTGGCTGCCCCCCAAAATTCATTGCCATTGTTAGGCAACTCCAGGATGGCATGAACAGCATTGTCCTGCACAACGGCACCCAGTCTGAGCTCTTCCCCATCCAAACAAGGGTTAAACAAAGTTGTGTACTGGCACCAACTCGCTTTTCCATTTTTTTGGCTGCCTTCCTTTCTCGTTCCAGTGCCAATTTAGCCGGAGGGGAGGACATCGGGTACCGGGCGAAAGGGGGGGGGGGTCTTTTTTACATAAGACGACTCCAGGCAAGAACAAAGGTGTCGGCAGCTTCCATTACTGAACTTCAGTATGTAGACGACCTCACCCTTGTCTCTCACACTGATCACGACCTACAGGAGATCCTAAACACCTACGCAGATGCTCGTGCACACGTCGGCCGTGAGGTAAATGTTAGTAACACTCAGATTGTCTTTCTACCTGCCCCAGGTTCAGACACACCTCCACAATTCATCCAGCTCAACTGTACTACCCTCTTTAATGTTACCCACTTTCGGTATCTCGGCTCCTACCTCTCCACCACCACAGACATCGATGAAGAGATTCAGCACTGCATCTCAAGCCTTTGGCGGACTGCGAAACCCTGTCTTCAGCTGTAAGGAGCTGAAATTATCTACAATGCTGCATGTATATTAAGCAGTGGTCCTCCCCACACTGCTATATGGCAGTGAGACATGGGTCACATACAGGAAACACCTCATGGCACTTGCAAACTTTTACCAACGTAATATATGTTCCATCCTCCAAGTTTGCTGGGAAGACAAGAGAAAAAATTCCAGTATTCTTCTGACACCAATTGTAGGAGCATCGAGGCTACCATTATCCACGAACATCTACGCTGGACTGGCCATGTTATCCGCATGGACGACAGTAGACTGCTAAAGCAGCTACTTTCCAGTTATCGAACGAATAGTAAACATAACGCTGGCCGGCAATTGAAAAGGTATAAGGATAGTCCTAAGACAAACCTGAAAAGTGCCAGGTGAGAGCACCTGGTAGTCGATTACTCCACATCGTAACGCTTGGAAGAGTACCACACGAGAAGGTTTCAATACTTTCAAACTAGCCCGACTGCTCACCGAGGCAAACAGGCGCCAACGGCGGAAAGACGCTGCCACCGCCCCTCTCGCACTTGATGCCACCCTCCACATGTGCAGTGAATGTGGACGACCCTGCTGGCCCCTTATCGGCCTCTTTAATCACATGAAAACTCATCAGCGTAGGTGAAATCCCAAATTACTCATATCATTGTATCATAGCTGGATGATCATCAATTCCGTCTAACAGGAAAGTAGTAGTAGTAGAGGACACACACAAAGACTAAGCACAAAGAAAATGCGGCAGCAATGAAGAGAAGACTGACACTGTGGCAGAAGGGGGCCCTTGATGGTCTCCTATGTGAAGCAAGAACACTGCAGGAGAGAGTAAAATCTGCAGGAGACGGAAAGCAACACACCGATGATGCTGCAAGGAAGTTTGGAAACAAAATGCGTGTGGGAAAAGTGTTTTTGGCGGTAAGATCTCTCACAGAGGAATCCACCGGTGGGGTCCTTCGAATAAACAGAGAGACATTAAAACAACTGAAAGAAAAACATCCCTCTGCAAGTGATGACGAAGGCATCAGGGTTCAGGGTGCCTATATCCCCCCCAATGCTGTCCTGTTCGAGAAAATACCAGGAGGGACGGTGTGGAAAAAGGGAGTGAAGACTCAGGGAGGTGCCGGCCCTTCAGATCTGGATGCAAACGGATGGAGAGTCATCCTCAGCACTAACAAGTTTGGCCTCGCAGTAAGTGATCTCTGCACGGCCATTACCGTCCTTGCAAGAAAGCTGGCATCCTCATGTTGCCATCACCTTCACGCTCTGACGGCCTGCAGCCTCATTCCCCTGGATAAGAATCCAGGATGTAGGCCACTAGGAGTGGGGGAAGTGCTGAGGCGAATCATCGGAAAATGCATAATGGAGGTGGTAAAGGACGATGTCAGGGCAGCAGCAGGGAACCTGCAAGTTTGTGCTGGTCTCCAGGCTGGAGGGGAAGCTGCCATTCACGCCATGAGAACGATATTTGAGCAACGCGATTGTGAGGCCGTTCTCCTGGTCGACGCTTCAAACGCATTCAACATACTTAACTGCAAGGCCGCATTGCACAACATCAAGATCAAGTGTCCAAGCTTTGCAATGTATGTTGAAAACTCCTATAGGAATCCATCAGACCTTTATATAGTAAGCACCAAGGCTCTAAGAGGTGATACCATCTTACAGTCAACCGAGGGAACAACACAGGGGGACCCTGTTGCAATGGCAATGTATGCAATAGGCCTATCAGTGCTCCAACAAGAAATAAAATTTGAAACAACTGGGGTCAAACAAGTGGCGTATGCCGACGAATTTACAGGAGCAGGAAAAGTGGAGGGCATCAAAAAGTGGTGGGACTTGGTAACATCGCGAGGTCCACAAATAGGGTACTACCCAAATGCCAGCAAGTCCTTCCTCATCGTGAAGCCAGAACATTATGAACGGGCAAAGGAGGTTTTTGGTGGAAGTGAGGTCAAAATAACTAAGGGTGGCCAAAGACATCTAGGCGCAGTAATTGGCACTACGGATTTCAAGACTCAGTACATAGCGGGAAAGGTGAATGAGTGGGTTAGTGAAATCCAAGCTCTGTCTGAGATTGCTAAAACAGAGCCACATGCCGCTTTTGCTGCATTCACCCATGGAGTCAAGCATCGTTGGAACTACCTGATGCGTACTATCCCTGATATCTGACCCCTCCTCCACCCTCTGGAAGAAGCTATCAGTGTCAAGTTCATTCCCAAATTAGTGAAACACAATCACTTAACCCCAGCAGAAAGAGCACTTCTTGCACTTCCATCAAGACTGGGAGGGATGGGACTAACCAATCCAGATGAGATGGCAGCCACCGAACATCACAATTCACTTAAGCTCACGGCAGCCCTCATGGACCACATAATAGCCCAGAACGCATCAGGGGAGGTCGATACCAGAGAAGTAAACGAGATTCGTAGGTCCATTACGACAGATCAACAGCACTGCCAAAATGAAAAGTTGCAGCAACTGTTGCTGCAGGTTCCAGAAAATTTGAAAAAAAAGTAGCTATAGCTCAGGAGGTGGGCGTCTCGAACTGGTTAACTACGTTACCGATAAGGGCAAATGGTTTCAGTCTTAACAAACAAGAATTTACAGATGCCATTGCTCTAAGGTACGGTCGGCCAGTAGAAGGTTTGCCCTCCCAATGCGTGTGTGGCTCTTCCTATGACGGCGATCACGCCATGGTGTGCAAGAAAGGGGGCTTCATATGCATGAGGCATGACGAAGTAAGGGACCTTACAGCAAATATGTTGAAGGAAATCTGCCGGGATATCATGGTAGAACCGACCCTCCTTCCATTGGATGGTGAGATCTTCCAACATAGGACTTCAAACACATCTAACGAAGCCCGTGTTGACGTCAGTGCTCGAGGATTCTGGACGCTGGGACAGCGAGCCTTCTTCGACATCAGGATTTTTTATCCCATGGCCGCATGTCACCGTAACCTAGCTCTCGATGCTGCACATAGGAGGAACGAGAACGACAAGATAAGGGCATATGGGGAGAGAATCCAAAACGTTGATCAAGGCAGCTTCACTCCTCTAGTGTTCACAACCTCTGGTGGGATGGGACCAAGTGCAAGTTGTTTCTACGCCAGACTCGCGGAGGTGATCTCCGAACAGAAGCAGCAGCCCAGAAGTTATGTTAAAGCCTGGATGAGATGTCGACTGTCTTTCTCTCTCCTTCGGTCGGCTTTGCTCTACCTCAGGGGAACGAGATCTTCTGCCCAATTCCGACAACTGCTGCAGATATCGACTATGAGGCTACTGTCACTGAATGCCGCATAGATCTGCGGCTCAACTAGTTTAACACAGGTAGGATAGCTTCTTATGTATTAGGATATTTAATATTAAGGTAATTAAATTGTGGCGAAGGTGTGGCTATTGGGGAAGGCTGGAGGCCACGTTTATAAAAAAAGAAGTAGTAGTAGTAGTAGTAGTGTGTGTGTGTGTGTGTGTGTGTGTGTGTGTGTGTGTGTGTGTGTGTGTGTGTAAGTAATCAAACATCGAACATCGGAAAAGTATAACAAACTATATAATTTATACGTATTAATCCATCTTATCATCACCATACGTGACATATCCCGCATACGCCTCACACCACCATACACTATATTCCTCTTTCCACCCTCACGCACCTTCCTTACTCTGTTGTACCTCATTCTCCTTCACTTTCCTGCCTCACTCCTCGTTCACTCTCCCCCTCCCTTTCCTCCCTCACTCTCCTCCCTAACTTTCCTCCCTCACTCCCCCCCTTCTCTCTCCTCCCTCACTCTCCTCCCTGCATCATTTGTTTTACAGGTTTCGTATATCAGAAAATAGTTATGTTCTCGCCTGGAGCCTTCCACTCACCACTCATTCTGTTTGTGTATCCAGATTATTGTTGCAATATTATACTTTTTTCTTTTATTTTCCTACATTTAATTCTTATTTTTGTTACATTATTCTCAAGTATTCAGGATCAGTTGTCACTTATTCATAAATCAACTTATTTCTCTAGTGTGATTTTAGAATTGGAATTATGTGCAAAAACTTTATCATTTAGGAAGTGATTTATCATATATTAGTTTTATTGTTTATTGTAAATCAAATCACTGCTTGTAGCTGTATTATTAATTAATTGTTATTGTAAATATTCTATAATTCGTTATTAACTAAATTCGTGCAGAAAATGAGCTAATCTTATTATACTGTATACAGGGAGTTGTGTTTTTATTTATAGGATTTTTGTTTCTACATCAAAAGATAAAACGAATCTCCAGGTTTTTTAAATATCGAAGTGCATAAAAAAATACAGAATCATCTTACAATTTATTTCAGATCATCACAAACGTTCTCACTTTGTTTTGGCTTGTGAACGTCTTCTGCCTAATGAAATTATCCTGTCTTTTTTTAATAGAATTATTGAAACTCAACTTTGAAAACTTTAAAAAACTTGGTGTGCGATTATGGTAATTCTCGCCCAATGATATTCCCAGCGAGTTGTGTTTATAGCTTGGGGGGGGGGGGGGGTGGCACTTTATTCTGAGGTAGGATAGAGGCGGTATGGTGAGTGAATGAGGTTGAGGATGAATGAGAGGAGTGGGGAGGGGGAAGGTGTGGGGAAGAGGAGGGACGATAAGAGTTGGGGAGGGAAAGATAGGGAAGAGGAGGAGGAATGGAAGAGAGAGAGAGAGAGAGAGAGAGAGAGAGATAATGATGTGCACGCTTGAATATATTCACACAAAAAAGCTTGTGCGTATATATATGCATTCACATTCCGTGTCCAATCAAGCGACTCGAAAATTTTACTGATAGATAATTGGAAATTGACAATAAAGAATAAGAAAACATTAACTCTCAAAGAAATAAAAACAATTTCACAAGTACAATTTTGTTTTCGAATCTGTTAATGTAATCACCGAGAAAGACAATTACAGATTTTAATATTTGATGGAATGGAGATTTTGCCGATAAAATTATTTGCCTCATTTGCATATCAAAGGAAAATATGTATAAAAAAAACCTAAAAAACATTTTCGTTCGGAGATTTTCCTTTATGATAACATGGTTGTGTTGTGAAGCTGAAACACACTATTTATAATTTTTTTTATGTTCTACGGAATACTGGTCGACACATTTTTTTAACTTCATAAATATTTTTTGGTAAAAATACATCCAAATGAAGCATTCGGCCAGACAATTGTTTTAATGATGTGGTACATTTGTGAAAAATCTACATCACCGACACTCGAATTTTTTTAGAAGTTTTGAAAGCGGGTGAAGTACACACACACACACACACACACACACACACACACACACACACACACACACACATATATACATACATACATACATACATGTGCTCGAAACCACAAATTTTTATATTAATTTTCGGGTCTGTTCGGGTCCAGGTAATGAGGGTTGTGTTGGTATGGTTGACCATGACATAAGAAGAGATTTCTTGGGTCACGGTCTTTTTTCTTATGCGAGGTCACGGCAAGGCGACCCAAGTCAACCTAGGTAGCCGACCCCATATAGTATTATTCAAAGCAAATTACCGCGCAGTGATTATAACAATAGAATGAATTTATGATTCAATTTTATTTATTACCCATGGTTGTTTTTTACCTTGATGAGGCTCTAGCTAAACCTCTGCTGTGTAATACCTCGCACTGCTGAAATCCCCCCTCCCCTCCCCCCATTCTCCGACCGGGTCAGATCTAATCCATGATTACTTTGTCATATTGGCGCTGATGACTGACACTTGTGTGGACGGTGGCAGTGACAGGTTGATTTTTAATCACGTTTTCATGTGAGGTCAGTGAGTTGTGTTGGGGTCTGTGATGACGTGACCACATGCACAACACAGCCACGCCCACGAAGGCGCCGCAGTGGGTTCCTAACGACAGTATTTAATTTTTCATATTTATATCACGAGACTAACAGTAAATAAAATACTTATCATTTGGTGGTTGGTAGACAAAACACACACACACGCGCGCATACGATTAATAAGTATTCTCATATTTTAAGACAACACTGATAAGTTCGATGGATTTCATCTATTCAAAAATAATGGATCACCTGAAGGTTAGACAGCCCAACTTATTTCACCTCAATAGTGTTCTGACTTCACTAGAGGAAAAGGTCACGGCAGGCGTAGCTCCCGGGGATTAATTGTCAGTAATGGCTAGTGCTACTTGAGAACAGGGCTGCGCCCTTCAGAGAGCCGAGTTAGAGAGGGCCGAGGAAGAAATCTTAAAATTAAAGGAAGTGATAGCGAGGATGAAGGAAGAAACGAGACAAGGAAAGCCCGTGTCTGACGAAAACTCAGGCGAATAGAATGTTGTGAGGAGAGGGACGACCAAACTTGTGGTGAAAAAACACACCAAGGACACGACAACAACAGCTAAGTGTACCAACTCTTTCAGTCCTTTGATAGATGAGTTGGACGTTAGCATAGTCAGGGACAAGGCTGACAAGGACGGTACGAAAACCTTAATTGTTGGCGATTCCCAGGTACGGTACCTGGACAGAAATTTTTGTGATAAAAATAAAAATAGGATAAGGGTGTGTTTGCTAGGAGCTGGAGTGGGGGATATAGTTGACAGGATGGACAATATCTTGTCTTGTAATGGGAACAAACTCATTATCTGCCTCAGTGCAGAACGCAATGATATTGGCCAGTGTAGGAGTGAGGAGCTTCTTGATAAGTTCAAAACAGCTATGAAACGTATTAGGTCGAAGCGAGGGATCCCTATCATATGTGGTGTCCTGCCCAGAAGGAGAGTTGGCAATAAATGGTTGTCAAGGGCAGTTGGTATCAACGGCCGTCTTGACAGACATTGCAAGTCAATATCAGTCCCATTCATTGATAACTGGGACAACTTTTACGGCAGTAGAGACCTTTATGCTAGGGATGGGGTGGCAACTCTGGCTGGCTCTCTCGAGAGGGCAGTTCAAAAGATGTCTAAGTCTTTAAACTGCTAGGAGAACTTATGCGCACGGGGGTGGAGGAGACTGCAATGGGAGCGGGTAAACAAAGTGAAAGGTTACAGGGAAGTAGTGCTAGGAATGATGCCAAAACTAAATTAGGCAGGGAGTTAAAACCTAAATGCGACAAAGAGAGGACTCAGAACACGACTAACTTACTGTAAATGTCCACTACACAAACAGTAGAAGAATGAGAAACAAAATGGATGAAATCAGGGCGTTGGTATGCACCGAAAAAATCGATATAATAGAATTCACCATAACATGGATAAACAGAGACTCAGGTGAGTTACCTGTCGAATACCAAATTGCAGGTTACAAATTATTCCATACCGATAGGCAGATTAGGAAAGGAGGCGGAGTAGCAATCTATGTCAGAGAAAATTTGAAGTGTGAAATAAATAAGGAAATAAAAACTGAGCGGAATACAGAAACAATTTGGAGATAATTAATCGATGGTAGAGAAAAATTAATCACAGGAGTAAAATATAGACCTCCTAATCTTGATAGAGTTAATGAGCGACTTATTTGGGATGAAATGCGCATGGCTTCAATACATAGCAAAGTCTGTATAGTAGGTGACTTTAACTTTAGCCAAATAGATTGGATTAACCTTACGGGTAACTCAGAATGAGAGGATTATCTTGAAACAATCCAGGACTGCTACCTAAGTCAACATATAATCGAACCTACCCGGGGTAATAATACACTAGATTTAGTTCTGTCAAACAGAGAAAACCTCATTAGTAATGTCAAGGTAGGGAACGAACTTGTTTACAGAGATCACAAAGAAATAAGATTACAATTGGAATTTCAGGCCAGACACAAGGAAAATTCCACTTAAGTCCCAGATTTCAGAAGGGCAAACAATGATAGTTTGAAGAAGCAGCTGAGAGAAGGGGTATCACGCTTGGGGGTGAATTACATGACCTCACACAATGTGCCCACAGAGGGCGACCTCACCCTACCTGGAGACCTGAGGGTTGAGGATGACCTGATCACGAGATCTGAGGTTGACGAGTTCCACAACAATTTAAATAATGAGTTACTTAATGCACAAAGGCAGAACATACCATACAGAAAATTCAGATCAAACAGCAATGACCCTAAATGGATAAATAATTATTTAAAGAATATTATTGGACACAGGAAGGCTATAGGTAGGCGAATAAATCGTGGTGAAGTTTACCTCCGAGATTATTATTGGCCGGTAGGGTTAAGGCCGAGACAAGAAAAGCAAAGAGGAATAATGAAATGAAGGTAGCAAGGGAGGCGAAGTCAAACCCCAAGAAATTCTATCAAATGTATCAAACTAAAACACGAGAAAAGATTGGACCAATACAGT
The DNA here is from genome assembly GCA_958450375.1 of Homarus gammarus. NCBI lineage: Eukaryota > Metazoa > Arthropoda > Malacostraca > Decapoda > Nephropidae > Homarus > Homarus gammarus. Next base: position 1,875,421 of record CAUDMG010001564.1, on the reverse strand, counting down.
CAGATACCGACGAGCTAACTGATAACGATGGAGAAATGAGCAATAATCTGAATAAATATTTTTTAACAGTTTTAAGTACCGAAAATTTAAACATGATACCCGAGGCACCGACTCTATACAGAGATAGTGAAGAAAATAAAGTAAGCGAGATAATAGTGGCTAGTGACGATGTTAGTAAGCAAATAGACAAACTGAAGCCTAATAAGTCACCAGGTCCCGATCAGATATTTGCCAGAGTATTAAAGGAATATAAGGAGGAGCTTAGTATGCCCTTAGCAAAGTTGTTTGACATGTCCTTAAAAACGGGTGTAGTACCAGAATCCTGGAGGATAGCGAATGTAATACCGATTTTCAAGAAGGGAGATAAATCATTATCCTCTAACTACCGTCCAATCAGTCTAACATCAATTGTAGGCAAATTACTGGAAGCAATCATTTCAAACTATTCGAAATTACCTGGAGAAGCACAAGTTGATCAATGATTCCCAGCATGGCTTCACAAGCGGGCGTTCATGCTTAACTAATCTATTAATATTCTTTTCATCTGTTTTCGAATCAGTGGACGAGGGGCACAATTATGATGTGGTATATCTCGATCTTTAGCAAAGCCTTCGGCAGAGTCCCCCACGAAGGACTAGTAAGAAAAGTGGAGGCTCATGGCAATAAAGGAGATATTCTAAAATGGATTAGGGCGTGATTACAGGACAGGAAACAGTGAGTGAGCATTAACGGCACTGAATCCATTGGAGCAACGTCACTAGTGGAGTTCCCCAAGACTCAGTATTTGGACCATTATTATTTATTGTATACATAAACGACATGGATATCTGCATAGACAGCAACATAAGTAAATTTGCTGATGACACTAAAACAGGGCGTGTAATTAAATCTGACGAGAACTCCGCAAAACTACAGGAAGATCTAAAAAAAATTTCTAATGGTCTGAAAAATGGCAGATGAAATTCAATGTGGACAAATGTAAAGCACTCAGTATAGGAGATGTAAACAGGGAAACCAGATACCAGATGAACAACGTTGTTATAGAGAAATCCGACTGCGAGAAAGATTTAGGAGTAATGATAAGTAGGAATCTTAAGCCAAGTAAACAATGTGTATTTGCTCGAAACAAGGCTGATAAAGTACTTGGGTTCATACAAAGGAGTGTTACTTATAAGACTAGCGAGGTCATCCTAAAACTATATCTTGAGCTTGGGAGACCTCACTTGGATTACGCAGTTCAATTCTGGTCACCGTATTACAGAATGGGTATAGAATCCTTGGAAAGAATTCAAAGGATAATGACAAGACAAATTCGGGGCATTAGGAATCTTGAGTACAGAGACAAAGCATCTTAATTTGCACTCTCTCGAGAGACGTAGAATGAGGGGTGATATGATAGAGATGTATAAATGGAAATCAGGGCTAAACAAAGGGGAAATTACTAAGGTACTCAAACTATCCAACCAGGAGGGAACTCGTAACAATGGTTTTAAATTAGATAAATTTAGATTTAGGCGGGAAATAGGTAAACATTGGTTTGGACGAGTGGACGAGTTACCAAACATCATCATTAACTAGAGTACGCTGGATCGCTTCAAACATAGGTTGGATGGATATATGAGCAATAGGGGTTGGGTGTAAATGTGACTGCCAAGTAGGGGCCAATAGGCCCGCTGCGGTTTCCTCCAGGTAGGGTGGGGTGTTTAATCATGAGGTGTAATAAACCTCCTCCTGTTCTGCCTCGCCTCGTGCATGTGTTCATCATAATGTTTCTCAAAGCGTTCTACACTTGGTGAATTAATAACATAAAGATGGAAAGTAATTTACAGCTGGACGTGTGACGGAGTATTTTGTGCAGTTAACCAAGGTCTTGACACTCACAGGCGGAGTGCATATTCTCTGCTCTGTGTTTTCTCTGGCGTGAAAACCTCTTGACTCTTTAAGTCTCCGAGAGTTTTTAGAATCCTTTTAGTGAAGTCAACTTGTAGTCTCTGTTTATCAGCTTTAATATGTGCAATTGTTTGAGACGTTCCTCATCAGGTAGTCATTTCTAGTAGTGTGAGGACAAGGCTAGTGGCAGTTATCTGATAATTATCAATGACTGTCCTGTGTCTCACCAAGCGTGGTGACCACACCTGGACACTACACCAGGTGGAGGCTCACGAACTTCCTGTATAAAGAGATAAATGACTCTGTATGAGATCATGCAGTATATATATATATATATAATAATATATATATATATAATATATATATAATATATATATATATATATATATATATATATATATTTATTAGGGTGGTTCAAAAAAGTAAAGTTTTTTATATTTTTAGTGCTCAATGTTTATTTGCGTCCTTTACATGAAAAAACATTTCATGCGAAATTATAGGTAATTACAGCTTCATTTAGGGTATGCACAAGTGACCCGAAAATTCTACTTCTCTAATGTTTTCTCCCTCTAAAATAATTCTTGTTCCTGACATCAGACACAAGTGATTTATTTGTTACAATTATTTGTTGGTGTTTATTTTATCTAAAATATGAGATTAACATAAAGAACACATGTAAGAGAAACATACATCACAGAAGATTAGCCTTCTTTATGTTGGGATACTGACGTCGATGTGTGGTGACCACCTGAAGCAGGTACTGCTTGATCTTCGCTTTTCTTAGTTGAAGAGTTGTAGTCCTGGATAAGCTTCACCGCTCTTTCGGCCACATCATTCACCACCTGCAACTCTTGTAGAATTTCCCTTGACTGAAGGGACTGTGGATCGTCATTCCATTGGCTTGGATCTTTGGAGACGAATCCAGAATCCAGGAGCGTGGTTTGAAAGAAGCAGTTAGTATTTGTGGATGCAAGGTTTTTAAGCTCCAGTGATGGAATTTCCTCTTCTGTCACTTTCAGCTTGTTTGGACATTCCTTTTTCTCGTTTGTTCCCTTCATTGACTCAAGGATTTCTCTTTTCTCAGCATACGAAACACTATCACTGAAGAGAGCCAGAGCTACTGACTCCTCACTTAAATACCAGAGATGCCGCTGGAAAGCCTTTGTCTTCTTTAATTTATTTATATTCTTAAGAACATCCTCTTTTCTGAAAGTGATATTCTTTAATTTCTCTTCTTTATTTTCCCTAAATATCAGTTTCACCTCTGGAATTTCCTCGTGAATTTCTTCTGTGAAAACTGATAAGAAGTAGCTGTTTACTGCATTGCTTATTTTCTCACTATCATTGATCACTTTCTCTCTCTCTGACTTTAAAGATCCCACTTTGTCCTTGACCTTTGTCCTATATACCTGGGAAAATACCTTGGGATTCGCCTTGGATTCTCTTGCTATCCTGATTTCGTAGTCCCTCTTTGCCTTCCTTACATTTTTTGTTAACATTCCTAGATAGTTCATTATACCTATTTTTGAGCTGCTCCTCCCCTCCCTTTAATTTCTTATAAATTCCTTTCTTTATTCCTATGTCATGTTTAAGTTTTTCGTCATCCACCTTGGCTTATTCTTATTTGACCTAATTTTTCTGTATGGTATATTTACGTAGTAATGCTAGTGAATATATTATAGTCATGATCAATTGTTGTGTCGCCTGTGACCTCACCCGTTCCTACCCGGACGGATCTAACTGTTCCCAGGCGACCTCACCTAGGTACCTTCTTAACCCCTTATAATCCGCCGATCGAAAGTTTGGGACTGACCATATTGTCATTGTTTTTCTTTTCCAAATTTAGGTTGAACCTGATTTCTCTGTGATCACGGTTCCCTAGTTCTTCCCCTACTGTGATATCTCTGATTATGTTTTCTTTATTTGTTAATACTAGGTCTAATATATTGTCACCTCTAGTAGGCTCTGTAATTAGTTGTTATAAAAAATTGTCCTGTACCACGTCTAGGAAGTCTTCATATTCATAGTCACCTACAATGTTGTCCCAGTCAATATTTCTGTAGTTGAAATCCCCCATAATGCACAGGTTGTTGTATTTTGCTGCCCTACTCATTTCCTGCCATATGGGCTGAGCTGCTTCCTTCTCAAGACTTGGGGGGCCTGTATATCACTCCCATAATTAGTTTTTCTCTTCCTTCCGCAATTTCTACCCATAGGGACTCGGTTCCTATTTCACCCTTTATCGAATTTTTAATACAACAGGTTAATGTATCCCTGACGAAGAGTGCGACCCCTCCCCCCTTCCTACCTTCCCTGTCCTTGTGAAAACGGTTGTACTCTTCTATGTGGTACTCTGATAAAAAGTTCCTTCTCTCCAGATTCGTCCAAGTTTCGGTGATTGCTATGACGTCTACATTCTCGGTACATGCAACCGCTCTCAGCAGGTCTATTTTATTTCTAACACGCCTCCTGTTTGATTAGTATACATTTAAATGTACCCTTCCCTGGTCCTGTTTTACCCCTTGTCCTGAGTAACCACTTTTACTCCCCAGGACCTGCTTGTTTTTTGACTCCCACTTACCCCGGCCTCTCTCCACTAGCGAAACCCCCCCTTTGGAGTGACAATTTCACGCTCCAGGGATGCAGACAACGTCTTTACCCCCGCGCGAGACAAGTGTACTCCGTCACGACAGTACAGGTAGTCGTTGCCATAGAATGGTTACCTGTTATCAATGAACGCCCAAGCATTGCTTGCACAATGTTTTTCCAGTCAGGAATTTATAGCAATTGGCCTGGTCAGCCATTCACCACCAACTCCTCTTCTAGGCAAGACACCACATACTATCGGGATCCCTCCCCTATCTCTAATCTTCCCCAGCGCCTCCCTATACCTCTTGAAAAGTTTCTCACTCCTAACCTTTCCTATGTCGTTTCCTCCCACACTAAGACACACTACTGGCTTGGTACCCTCCCCTGACAAAACCCTATCTATCCTCTCAGCTACATGCCTTATCCCAGCCCCAGGAAAACACACCCTAGTCCTACGTTTCCTATCTCTTGCACAAAAAGTCCTATCTAAGAACCTCACCTGGCTGTCCCTAACTACCACGACCTTACCACTGGGCAGGATTTGAACAACTGCCCCTTTCTCTCCTGGCAACACACCGTCCTGCCTTTTCTCAGCCTCGTCCTACCTCTTCTCTTCCTCGCCAGCTTCTTCCAGCACTTGGTAGGGGTTTCTGCACTCCACACCCTGGTCAGCTTTCCTGAGTCTGACCCTAGTCCCCTTGGAAACAACCACTCTCCACGCCTGATCCTGCTTCGCAGGTGTCCTGCTTGGCAGGACACCTACCTGAAGGAGTTCAGTCCTGAGGGCTTCGTTCTCCCCCTTTAAAACGCCTATCTCTCTCCTCAACTGATCCAGCTGACTTAACAGAGTGGCCAGGGGGTCGACTTTCCTCACACACTGGCCCTCTTCCCCCACAACACAACGATCCACGGCGGCCATTTCCTCTGGTCACTAACACGAGCACTTAGGGGCACGTCCTTCTCCAAGCTTGGTCAGGTAGCGAATGAGCTAGGTCAGGTAGCGTCTTGAATAAAGACGAAAGCTAAGGTTCTCCATTGTTTCCCTTTCCCTGTATAATTTTATCAATATATATATATATATATATATATATATATATATATATATATATATATATATATATATATATATATATATATATATATTAAAAGTATTTTAAGTATTTGAACTTTTCCCGACAATCAATAAATAACAGGACAGGGGAGTCAGGTAAATGGCCTCGTTAACCTTCCCTCCATTTATCCTTTTAGTGAGTTACAGTCTCTTGAATTCACCATCACGGGCAGATTATACATGTGTATCACCTCTTAAATAATTAGTCATCAGTTACCTATTTAAGCTACATTATACGGAACTGATATATATATATATATATATCTTGGAACGTCAATGTGGCATTTAAAAACTCATGCACTGTTAAACAAATGTTAATCAAGAACTCCCCCAACAACACAATTGGTTGCATTTATAAAGTTCCTTGCAAGGAATGTAATATGTTTTACTTAGGCCAGACAGGTAAAGATCTTGTAACTAGAATTAAACAACACAAATACAGTGTCAGGACAGGCCAGGAATCCAATGCACTGTTTGTTCATTTGAGGGATAACAAGCATTGCATTGACTGGGATAATGCCTCCTCAATATTACCATGTAATTCAATTGATAGTAGGAACATCATAGAATCTAGTCTTATTAAACATACCGAAGCATTCAACATGAATTTGAGTAACGGCTTGTACAAGCTGGACAACTTTGTAATTAAGAAGATTTGTGATCAGGTGAGAGGGCGGGTCACTGTCCCATCTGACCCAACCACCAACCGTTGTGTGCCATTTAAAGATTAGTAGGGTCATTACCTGACCATTGTGGACCTGGTCTCACCCTCCTCTGTATATATTCATCTTGTTCTGCATTACTCTATCTAGTCTGTACTCACCCCTGAAGATGTGAATTACACGAAAGCGCTTGGGAACTTCGTGTTTTCTTCTTTCCTGGTGGTTATCAGCATATATATATATATATATATATATATATATATATATATATATATATATATATATATATATATATGCTGATAACGACAAGGAAAGCAGAAAACACACAGTTCCCAAGCGCTTTCGTGTAATTCACATCTTCAGGGGTGAGTACAGTCTGTATTCACCCCTGAATATGTGAATTACACGAAAGCGCTTGGGAACTTCGTGTTTTCTTCTTTCCTTGTGGTTATCAGCATATACCTAGATCACGCGCACCTACAGTGATTTACTTGCATATATATATATATACAGTATATATATATATATATATATATATATATATATATATATATATATATATATATATATATATATATATATATATACACACACACACATTATACGTTGACTTATTTAGATACTATATGTAATATTGTTAACATTATTATATGCCGGTAACAATATCCAATGATTTTCATTATGAAGGAAGTTTACAAAGTATAATAAGAGCCAGTTGATAGCGTGAAAAATGTATTCACTGACTTTCAAGTTTAACTGTGGTTAATAAATATTTTGTATATTATTTGTTTTAATTCATAATAACATATTATTCATAATGTATAATGAGTTTATTGTATTGACAACTCTAGTTTTAGTTGATTGCATTATCGACAGTCATTTTATACTCTATAAAATCGATACTATTTCTTAATTTTACGTTATGATGAACCAGGGGATGGGAGCATGACAATGTGACTTAAAAATGTGAGACTGTGTTAGAGGCTGGATTACCAAAGTGTACAGTAGTGTGATACAGGTTGGGATAGGGTAAGTGTATCTGGCCAGCTGTCCGGATATTGGTGTGCCAACTGGGTTTTTACGATAAGCCGCCGGGGATATGGTTATACTGTTAGTCGTGGCTCACACCGAATATCAGTCACATATTGTCTCTTTTATGGGGATTCGAACGCGGGACTAATGGACAGCCGGCATCGTCCGATAACCACTCCACCGCTTTACTCACTTTTATGTATTAGAATATCTGACTTATACACTTGAATCTATACCTGCCATAGGAACTGTCATATAAAGCAACATCAAATATACTACTACTCTAAAAGCATGTAGCACAATAATACAAAAACAGATAACCTGAGTGTTTTTTCTCCCAGTTAACAGAGATTAACTATGACTTTCTTGAGATGTCATGTGAATATTATATTATGTTATTTATCATGATGTGAAACACCAAGGTTTGCAACTCTTAGTCTTTTGATTATGAGAAGCCAAAATATCATTGGCGTGTACCATAGTATTATACTGTGCTTTGTAACAAAACACTAAATAGCACTCAATGCAATTATCATAACAACATTACACTATATAATATTATTGAGCACTACCAAAACGATAATATTACATAGCATATTATGTACAATTATTGTATGTTATCATAGAGTAATAGAGTGAATGTTGAACTTATGCATTAAAAGAAAGTAACTTAGGTCCAACTCTCCCTCCGCTGCATCGGTAAATCCGCAATAGATGAGGGCGCATTCTCTAAATCTTGTATTCTGTGTAAACTCATCGAAGAGAATATGCACCGTGATTGGTCTTCGTGTTCATATATATATATATATATATATATATATATATATAATATATATATATATATATATATATATATAATATATATATATATATTCAGGGTGGAACAAAAGTCACTATGCAGTTGTGCACCTCTATTCAAGAAAACTAACGCACAATAACATGCAATTTTTGTTAACTATGGGCAAGAACTGAACACATTATTTCGTTGTTCTTCTATATCTATAAGAGTAAATCGCTTTAACTATAAGCTATTATATAATTCATTAAGAAAGAGATGCGACAAAAGTCACTATAAAACTGTACAATGACTTTTTCTCCACCCTGTATTAACTATATTTTACCTAATATCACACATCAGCGTCACTTCCACCCCCTGAACCACTCTCTGCCAGGTCGGCTGTTCAGTCATTCACGTTCATCGCCACTTACTTCCTGGGAGTCCATTTCCTTCACATTTAATGCCTCCCTCACCCCTTCTCCTTCTTGTGGATCTCTCATTCCTCTTATCAGTGTTTAATTTCCCATTCTCTCATTACGTCAATACCATTTAATTAAGCAGGCCCTGGTCAGCTCTCTGTCCTTCAGTCCAACACTCCTTTCACGTAAACATCTTTAAATCAGTGTTCAATATTTTGTTATATCTTATATGCTCCAGATACAGCTCCCACATATATAATTTCTCCACTTCCAACTTGTTTCTTCTCAACTATTCCTCTATATATTCTTTGACAAGGGGAAGCCTCGCTCAGCAGATGCGACTATGACCTTGTCTGGTCTCTCCCTCCGCTTGCTATTTGTTCAAAGGAAAAAAGTACGTATCTCGGTGCATCAATCACTTCTTCCTCCTCCTCCTCCCTGATTCAACTCATCACTCACTGTTCCATCCACTAACACATGTCAAAAACATTTGTAATTCTCCAGTCTCTCTCTGTTCAAACTAATATTCATTCCCCTTGTCTCCCTTCTATACTTATATTCACCACGTTACCTTTGTTCACATTCATTATTAATTTTCTCCTGCTAGACACTCTTCTAAGCTCAGTCATTAATATTGGCACATTTTCCTCTGAATCCCCACCAGACCCATGTCCTCTACACACTTTACCTGACTCACCTCACAGCTGTACCCCTTCTGCTTACCAATCAAACTTGTACCCCTGTCCATCACTCTTACCTTCACTTGTCTTACTACTCAACCATATACTGTACATATTGAGTGACCACAACGACATTACACATCTTTGACACAGCCCCGTTCCCACAGGAAACCTGATCACTAATACTTACTTCACTTTCTATAAAAACTCTAGACAGCACTTAATTATTTATCTTTATCTCATACTTTTTTAATACTTTCGGCTTCGTCCTATGTTTATTCCAGGTACTGTACATACTGCCAAGATTAAACACTACCCGTCCTTTAGATATTGTTTGATCATTTTCCGACTTGATCCATATACTTCTTGGTGTCTTAAGCCCACACAGTTCCTCCCGTGTAACACTCTCTGTTTGTCACTGATATCTCAGGTATAAGTCTTCCATACACATTTCTTGCTATACTTACAAAAGTATTCACTTATCATTTTCGAATTCATAATAAACATTTTCACCTTTAATCAGGGAACACACACACATATAGGTATATGCCTACATAGAGATGTGTATGTATGTAAATCATGGTGGCCGTCACCAGCCTATACCAATACACTCCTGCATAAAGGCTCCCGTACAACCATGCTCTCACAATATTCTGTCTTCTACCTTTCCGGCACACTGAGCTCCAAACTTCCTGAATTCATCCATCTGACTGGTAGTTGGATCTAGTCGAGGATCTCTTGATCCACTTTTGATCTGTTCTTCTTGAAATATGTCCTGTACACTCCCGCTACAGCTCCACTGTCCTGACAATAATGTCTCGTCCTGTAGTTTAACATTTCACTTATTCGATTCTCTTCGTGTCTCTACAGGCTTTGCATTGTGAAAAATTTCATGCTTCTTTGGAGGGTTTGGAGCGTCTGAATAAAATTTTCACTCAATTTCCATGTTTCGGAAGTATAGGTCAATACTGACAACACGTCTTGCTCAAGCACGTTACTCCGAGCCCCACATGCTGTTGCTACAGTTGATACAGTTCATCAACACATCTCAAGCCCATTTTGATTTTACTTGCCCTTGAGTAATATATGCGTCCAATAGCTGTCTCTAGCACTAATTGGTGGATTTATGTGGGCTAGGACCGTGTTAATCTGATAACCAATAGCTTTGGTCAAGTTCACCTTCAAAGCTATCGTTTTGCATGGTTTGTTCAGCTTTGATATTTGTAGCTTTGTCATGTTTATGAAGCAGTCAACAGAGTGAGAGTAACTTTGGGGGGGGGGGGGGGGTTCTGGTGACGTTTAAACTCGCCTCATCATGAGTACTTAATCAAAAAGCTTCCTCTTATACCCCTATAAATACGTCTGCAGTAATTAGTGTTACCTAAATGTATTTCCGCTTTAAGTTTAGTTATTTTGCTACTTAATGTAATCTTATTGTGTGTGTGTGAGTTTAGATATTCATACAGGCGTTATATATCAAACTTCTCCTTTCCACAGACTGTGTTCAGTGGTATGAGTGCCGTAAATATAATGGTTCTCTGGAGTCCTTGTCGCCCCTCAGCGCTTGTCTACGCTACAAGAGACGAGCAATTGTCACCCTCCCACCATCTCCCATCCTCTGGTAAGTGTTCGAGATCTAGAGTAGATGGTGTTTTAGTACTCAATTTATTAAGTATATATATTAATTAATGTATTTATGTGGTGATTTATTGTTTGATATTTATTTATACACTTTATTCAATCACCTACTTAATCATATATTTAGTTATACACTTTATTCGAATCCCTATTTAACCCTTTCACTGCGTGGCACGCACTTGCCATTTTATTCTGGCTACCGCCAGGCCATTTTATTCTGGCTCCCGCCAGACGATTTTATTCAGCTTAGGGTAACCTCCCGCAGTGAAAGGGTAAAACCTATCTCGATTAATGTGTTGTTTGTATTTATATATTTATCTAAGTATAATTTTTTTGTGTTATATTTCCATTTATTTTTTTATCAAAATGCGTTGATTCTATCTTTTTTCCCTTCCCTCCCTATGGGTAATTTTCATCAATAACACATGAATCATTAGTACTTTTTTAATTGCATTTATAGTATCTGCCCATTTTGATGGGTAGGTCGTACGTGAGGATCTCACTGTACAGTATATGTGGGTTAACAGTAGAGTTACTTTACTAATGGCTAATTCTTGTTCACCTTTCTTTTACGATAATTTTTTGAATTTACTCGTGAGTACTGGAACGTGTGTGCGTGTGTGTAAAGAATAATAATAATAATAATAATAATAATAATAATAATTAACGGTTTATTGAAAGAGCATGGCAGCCGGAAGGCTGAAAAAATATACAGTTACATAATTGGGGAATGGGTCTCTTGATTTACAAATAATATACAAGTAACGTGTGTGTGTGTGTGTGTGTGTGTGTAACAATGATAATGGTAACCCTTGAATGTAAGGCACAATGTTATAGGAGCTAGTTATAGAAGTCTATTGTAACGCAAGACTATCTTATTCCTATTAATACAAACAAAGACAGTGAAGACACTAGGGGACACATCACTGTGTGTGTGTGCGTAATAATAATAATAAATAATAATAAATAATAATAATAATAATAATAATAATAATAATAATAATAATAATAAACGGTTTAATAGAGTTGCAGCCGGTGGCTGAAAATATACAAACTTACATGTGATTTAGACATAATAATATACGTTCAATACATTTACAGGGCTGTACAATACATAAATCAGGAGTTGTTTATTGTTTTAACAATAGATGGGATGGTGCTAGTCTTATATCAATCAGTGCGGGCGCTTATAGGCTGAACTTTGTTGTAGTGGCGGACTGCATGAGGTGGGCGGGGGACTGCTGGTGGCAGTAGATGGCGATGGTGGTGGAGGTCACTGAGGGATGGTATTTCCAGGGTGGAGAGAGCGTTGGTGTAGCCCGAGTAGTCTGAGCCGAGCATGATTCTGCAGGCCCTCTTCTGTACCTTCTCTAGCTGACGTTGTTGGGTAGAGTTGAGAGAAGACAACCAGGCTGGTGAAGCATACGTTAATTTAGGGAGAATAAAGGCGTTGTAGATAGTCCTCAGCTCTGGCGTGGGTGCCCCAAGTGACCTAAGTCGTCGTAGAATGTAGAGTCAGTACGGGGCTGCCTTGAAAGTGTTGTATACATGGGCCTTCCAGTCCAGTTTGTGGTTCTATAGTTACACCCAGGAGTTTGGCAGACTGCACTAACTGGAAAGGATGGGCACCCACTGTAACTGCTGGAGCTTGCACTGGAGTGGTGGCGGTATTGAAGTACATGACTATGGTTTTGGTGTGATTGATGGTGACCTTGTTCTCCGTAGTCCATGCCTGTAGCCTGTCCAGGGTGCCTTGTAGGGATGAGTAGTCCGGTGAGGTGTTGACCACCGTAACCCCCACAGTGCAGTCATCCACGTATTTCCACCTGTGAAGAGTGTCCTATAGAGCGTCGGTGATCAGGATTAGGAAGCACAGTGGTCCCATCTTGGTCCCCTGGGGAACACCTCAGGTGAGGTGTTGGAATGTGGAGACAGAGCCCTGGTACCTCACTGCCTGACGACGCTCACTCAGGAAATCAGTGAGCCATGAGACCAGGTTGGTGGGCAGCCCTAGTGCAATGGCCTTGTTGATAACAGTGCAGTGATCAACAAGGTCAAAAGCCGTCCTGAAGTCAACAAGGGCAACGGCCAGTGATGTTTTACGTTTCTCTAGGTTTTTGTGCAAGAAATCCAGGAAACTAACTAAGCAGTGTGATGTAGAGGAGGTCCTCATATTGCCAAATTGCTGTTGGTCAGTTGCCGGATAAATACTAGCAAATGCCCATTCAAAAACAAAGTCTTCACAGAGTAGACTGGGTGTGGGGGTAATGGCAACTGGCCTGAGGTCACTCGAAGACTATGGAGTGGGGACCTTGGGGATAGGGGTGACAAATGCGGCTTTCCATTCATTAGAGCATTAGGGATGGATTAATAATTGAACAGAGGGGGATGGCAAGTTCGACTGCAAACTCCTTGTAAATTTTGATTGGGAAGTCAATTGTGGTTCTAGTGCGTTTGGATTTAAATTTCAGGAGTTTGTTGGCAATTTCAAATGGTTGAACACTGGGAGGGGGGGAGGTAAGTAGGCCGGGAGGAGAGTGAGGTCAAGACTGGGGAAGGTATGACATATGGTAGCAAAGTGGTTATTAAGTGTCTCAGCTGTCTCCTCACTAGTTATATGAGAGATAAAAGGAAATGTGGGAGACTGAAGGCTGAGACCACAGAGATCCCTTACCTTAGAGTACCACTGACCAATGTCGACCTCCTTGAGGCCGTGCATTTTCCTGGGATAATAAGACTTCTTGGCTGACTTGATTTCCCTGATGATCTGGTTATGTAGACTTTTGTACAGGCGGTTGTTGGTGTGTGTGTGTGTGTGTGTGTGTGTGTGTGTGTGTGTGTGTGTGTGTGTGTGTGTGTGTACTATTCCAGATGACACTAAATGTTACATAATATACTTCCTTAAGATAAATGTACAGCATATATCAAGTACCTTCAAGAGAGCTCAGGCTCTCAGCTGGCTCAGCCATGTAAATACCTGTATTATGATTATTAATCGACTCTGTGTCTGTTCTTCTGGCGAAATAGGCTGTTTCAATTTCAATATCAATATCTGTGAACGGCACTGCCGGTCCCGTATCGGTCTCTTTAGTCACATTAAAACTCACCAACGAAGGTGACATCCTTAATAACTCATATCATTGTCTCATAGCTGGATGATCGTCATACATGATTCCGAGTGACAGAAAAGTAGTAGTTGTACCTGTAGTGTGCGTGTGTGTGTTCATGTGCATGTGTGCATTTGTATCTAAGTGTGTATAACCCCTTAAAAATTCCCTCAAGAATATCATAAAATACCTTGAACCACTGTGGGCACACACAATCTGGTGATCGATCGACACTCAGCGACAACCGAGCTCAGAGCTGTACCTTTGTGTCCAACTAATTGTTCTCAGAAGCGAAGGTGTGGTACTCTAGTGCCTGGATCAGCGTTTATATATATATATATATATATATATGCTGATAACCACCAGGAAAGAAGAAAACACGAAGTTCCCAAGCGCTTTCGTGTAATTCACATCTGTACTCACCCCTGAAGATGTGAATTACACGAAAGCGCTTGGGAACTTCGTGTTTTCTTCTTTCCTGGTGGTTATCAGCATATACCTAGATCACGCGCACCTACAGTGATTTACTTGCATATATATATATATATATATATATATATATATATATATATATATATATATATATATATATATATATATATATATATATAATTTATTTATTTGTATACCTTAAAGGCCCACATCAGACCCTCCAGCGAATGGACAAAAACATAACCCCATTTATTTCATGAGTTCCATAGATTTTTAAATCTCTAAATACAATTTTCCGGGTCACTGAGCATGTTGGTACTAGGAGGAGAGAGAGACTGGTTTGTGGGGTAAAGGGGGGTCAGGGGGATAGACGCAGTTATTGGGAGGAGGGGGAGGGTGGGAGGGAGTGGCGTGTGGGGTTGGTGGAATAGAGGCAGGCATGAGGACGGGGGGAGGGGGGTAGCGGGGTGTGAGGTGGATAGGAGCAGTTATGGGGATGACTTGTGGGAGTAGGGTGGTTCAGGGGAGGAAAGGGGGCGTGTAATGAGGGTGTACTGGAGTGTAGGTTATGCCCCTACTGGAGGAGGGAACTGAGGCTGAAGACGAACAGCAACGAGTAAGGGAAGAAGACCGAAAAAAGAACAAAGAAGAAGGAGAAGAAGAAGAAAAAGCCAAAATGAAAATAAAACCAATACAATTGAAGACGTAAATAACAAAAATAAATATTTGAAAACTTAATCCATCATCAGTCAGGGATATTCGCTCCCGTTTCAGAAGACCGCATAAGTTAAGGTTAAATATGAACCTAGTATCTCCAATGTAACTTGACGTGGCGTTGATATATGATGGAGAGGCAGAAGCTAATCCCTAATTTGGCGATAGTTGAGGGATTTTAGACCTGCGTAAAAAAACGGCAGAGACTCCCCGTGTCTCGGTCATCAGGAATTATATTTGTGCAAAGGTCAAGTCTAAATTGAGGCTAAAGTTGATGAAAATTATTATTATTTTTTTTTTAGAATTATAAATAAAGTTTGTACATTATTTATAACACCTACATGAAAGAGGCCATCGTGAGATGTAGCTCTTGTGACAAGGTTGATTGATTAGAGTGAAAAAGAATGCCAGGTGTCCCCCTTTGTCATTAAAAATATTAAAAATAATAATATAATAAAAAAAAAAAATAATAATAATAACAATAATAATTTAATCTTCAAGATTTTCAATCGGTGAGAAAACTCCGGTATAAATGCAGAAATTTATCCCTCCCTAGAAAGTAAATTTAACATTACTTTCTGAAAAGAAAATTGCACAGTAATTGCAGGTGCGATACTGGCTGAAATTGCAAAGAGGAAAAATGGTATGAGAAGCCGGAACAGCACCTGCCACATCTGCAGCAATAATTCCCCCTCCCTCCCTCCTCCCCAAGAAAACAGCAACAGCAAGTGTAAGCAATACTAGAAACTTGAGCAGTAAAAGCGGGGTTTAAATCATGCCAAGAGAAGCATTTATAACAGCGACGTGAGTGGCGTCAGGACCACCTGCACCAATAGCACTTGACAACAGCAACGGCAAGAGGTGATGTCAACAGCAGCAGCATTAGTAGTTTAAATAGCTCCAGCTGTACTAACATCGCCACTGGTAGTTTAGACAGCAGTAACAACAGCACTACTGCCTAGGACCACCACCACCACTTCCATCACCACCACCTCTACTTCCATCACCACCACCACCACTTCCATCACCACTTCCACCACCACCACCACCACCAGTAAACGATGTAGCACTAGAAACAGCAGCAGTAATGACATCATCTTTAGTAACATCTGCAACAACAGTATAGGACTAGACAGCGGCACCACCATAACTACCACCCTAAAAGCAGACTAAACATCACACTAGACAGCACGACCACCACAATCGCTTCCACTAACAGCACATTAGACAGCACCACTACCACAATTACCTCCACCAACAGCACACTAGTTAGCACCACTACCACAATTACCTCCACCAACAGCACACTAGTTAGCACCACTACCACAATTACCTCCACCAACAGCACACTAGACAGCACCACTACCACAATTACCTCCACCAACAGCACATTAGACAGCACCACTACCACAATTACCTCCACCAACAGCACAACTAGACAGCACCACTACCACAATTACCTCCACCAACAGCACACTAGTTAGCACCACTACCACAATTACCTCCACCAACAACACACTAGACAGCACCACTACCACAATTACCTCCACCAACAGCACACTAGTTAGCACCACTACCACAATTACCTCCACCAACAGCACACTAGACAGCACCACTACCACAATTACCTCCACCAACAGCACACTAGACAGCACCACATACAGCCTAACAGCACACTAGACATCAGACTCAGCAGCAGCAGATGGGGCAACAGCAGGGGGTTTAATGAGAGCAAATATTGCCTTGTACTACCGGCGTGTGTTTGTGTGTCCACATTTTATGTTCTGTTTGAGTTTTGTGTTTGTGTCTTCATTAGTTATATTTGTTCACTAATTATATCATTCAGGAGAAGGTATGTGCGTGTGTATGTGTGTGCATGTATATTTATGTGGCGTGTATCGATCTGTGTGTGTGTGTGTGTGTGTGTGTGTGTGTGTGTGTTTGTTTATGTGGCATGTATAGGTGTGTGTGTGTGTGTGTCTTCATTACTCATATTTGCTCACTAATTATCTCATTCAGGAGATGGTGTGTGTGTGCGTGTGTGTGTGTGTGTGTGTGTGTGTGTAGGTCTGTGTGTGTGTCTTCATTAGTAATATTTGCTCACTAATTATCTCATTCAGGAGATGGTGTGTGCGTTTGTGTGTATAGGTTTGTGTGTGTGTGTGTGTGTGTGTGTGTGTGTGTGTGTGTGTGTGTGTGTGTGTGTGTGTGTGTGCGCCTTCTTTCGACAAGAATATTATGAATATGTCATTATTTTTACTTGTCCTAAGGCAGTCTAGGTTATATAATCTTGCCTAGTTCCTTAAATGAACTCCTAGACTAACCTAACCTAAGGTAACCCAGCCTAACCTAACCTTGCCTAAGCTAACCCAATCTAACCTAAACCTAACGTAACCTAGGTTATTAGCTAAATGACTTGTTCCAGTTCACGAGCTAGGGGGCAATCTGGGTTAGGTTGGATGAGGTTAGGTTAGGAGGTCATTTCACGATCTTTGTAAATTTCATAAAAGGGTGCAGCATATAAATATTCTTACTCTATTCATCAACACACACACACACACACACACCTCTACTACTACTACTTTTTTTTTTAATAGGCCTCCAGCCTCCCCCAATAGTCACACCTTCGCCGCCATTTTGTTACCTTATTATTAAATATCCTAATACATAAGTAGCTATCCTATCTGTGTTGAATTAGTTGAGCCGCAGATCTATGCGGCATTCAGTGACTTTAGCCTCATAGTAAATATCTGCAGCTGTTGTCGGCAATGGGGCAGAAGCTCTCGTTCCCCTGAGGCAGAGCAAAGCCGACCGAAGGAGAGAGAAAGACAGGCTGCAACATAACTTCAGGGCTGCTGCTTCTGTTCGGAGATCACCTCCGCGAGTCTGGCGTAGAAACATCTTGCACTTGGTCCCATCCCACCAGAGGTTGTGAACACTAGAGGAGTGAAGCTGCCTTGATCAACGTTTTGAATTCTCTCCCCATATACCCTTATCTTGTCGTTCTCGTTCCTCCTGTGTGCAGCATCGCGAGCTAGGTTACAGTGACATGCGGCCATGGGATAAAAAATCCTGATGTCGAAGAAGGTTAGCTGTCCCCGCGTCCAGAATCCTCGAGCACTGACGTCAACACGTGCTTCGTTAGATGTGTTTGAAGCCCTATGTTGGATGATCTCACCGTCCAAAGGAAGGAAGATCGGTTCTACCATGACATCACGGCAGATTTCCTTCAACATCTTTGCTGTGAGGTCCCTTATTTCGTCATGCATCATGCATATGAAACCCCCTTTCTTGCACACCATGGCGTGATCGACGTCATAGGAAGAGCCACACACGCATTGGGAGAGCAAACCTTCTACCTTAGAGCAATGGCATCTGTAAATTCTTGTTCACCAGTTCGAGGCGCCCACCTCCTTCTCTATAGCTACTTTTTTTTCAAATTCTCTGGTATTTGCAGCAATAGTTGCTGCAACTTGTCACTTTGGCCGTGCTGTCGTTCTGTTGTAATGGACCTTCGGATCTTGTTTACTTCACTGGTATCCACCTCCCCTGTTGTGCTCTGAGCTATTATGTGGTCCGTGAGGGCTGCCGTGAGCTTAACTGAGTTTTGATGCTCAGTGGCAGCAATCTCCTCTGGATTGGTTAGTCCCATTCCTCCCAGTCTGGGTGGTAGTGCAAAGAGTGGTCCTTCTGCTGGGGTTAGGTGAGGGTGTTTAACTAATTTGGGAATGAAATTGACGCTGATAGCTTCTTCCAGGGGGTGGAGGAGGGGTCCGATATCCGGGACAGTGCGCATCAGGTAGTTCTAGCGATGCTTGACTCCATGTGTGACTGCTGCAAAAGGCGCATGTGGCTCTGTGTTAGCAATCTCAGACAGAGTTTGGATTTCCCTAACACACTCTTCACCTTTCCCACTACGTAGTCGGTCTTGAAGTCCGTGGTGCCGATTACTGCGCCTAGGTGTCTTTGGCCATCCTTGGTTGTTTTGACCTCACTTCCACCGAACACCTCCATTGCCCATTCATAATGTTGTGGCTTCACAATGAGGAAGGACTTGCTGGCGTTTGGGTGGTACCGTATTTGTGGACCACGTGATGTTATCAGGTCCCACCACTTTTTTATGCCCCCCACTTTTCTTGCTCCTGTAAAGTCATCATCGTACGCCACTTGTTTGACCTCGGTTGTTTCAAATTTTATATCGTGTTGGAACACTGATAGGCCAGTTGCATACATTGCCATTGCAATTGGGTCCCCCTGTGTTGTTCCCTCGGTTGACTGTAAGATGGTATCACCTCTTAGCTCCTAGTTGTTTACTATATAGTGGTGTGATGGAGTCTATACGAGTTTTCAACATACATTGCAGAGCTTGGACACTTGATCTTGATGTTGTGCAATGCGGCCTTGCGGTTAAGTATGTTGGATGCGTTTTAAGCGTCGACCAGGAGAACGGCCTCACAATTGCGCTGCTCAAATATCGTTCTCATGGCGTGAATGGCAGCTTTCCCTCCAGCTTGTTGGCCGGCACAAACTTGCAGGTTCCCTGCTGCTGCCCTGACATCATCCTTTACCACCTCCATTATGCATTTTCCGATGATTCGCCTCAGCACTTCCCCCACTCCTATTGGCCTACATACTGGCTTCTTATCCAGGGGAATGAGGCGGCAGGCCGTCAGAGCATGGAGGTGGTGGAAGCATGAGGATGCCATTTTTCTTGCAAGGACGGCAATGGCCGTGCAGAGATCACTCGCTACGGGGCCAAACTTGATAGTGCTGAGCATGACTCTCCAACCGTTTGCATTCAGACCTGAAGGGCCGGCACCTCCCTGAGTCTTCACTGCCTTTTTCCACACCATCCCTCCTGTTATTTTCTCGAACAGGACAGCATTTGGTGGGATATAGGCACCCTGAAACCTGATGCCTTCATCATCACTTGCAGAGGGATGCTTTTCTTTCAGTTGTTTTATTGTCTCTCTGTTTATTGGCAGGAACCCACCGGTGGATTCCTCTGTGAGAGATCTTACCGCCAAATACACTTTTTCCACACGCATTTTGTTTCCAAACTTTCTTGCAGCATCAGCGATGTTTTGCTTTCCATCTCCTCCAGATTTTAGTCTTTCCTGCAGTGTTCTTGCTTCACATAGGAGATCATCAAGGGCCCCCTTCTGCTACAGTGTCAATCTTCTCTTCATTGCTGCCGCATTTTCTTTGTGCTTAGTCTTTTTGTGTGTCCTCTGAAAGAATAGATGTGGTATTATTGCCAGTATATGAAGAGCTAAAGGGGCAAGGAACCGGTCTTGAGTGTAATCAGTTATGAGACGAATCATCTCCCGAATCATTTCTTTGGTGGCCGCACACTTAGGTGGTTCAAACAGGTTAGCTGGCGACCATTTGGCAATTTCTGAGTAAGTTTCTTTAACCCAAATCTCTGCATTTTCCATCGACATGCCATTCCACTGTGGTGGCTGTCTCTCATTCACCTCGTGGACCTCTGCTACTGTTGGTTCAGCGTTAATTCGTACTACATTTTCTGGTTGAGTAGACTCACTGCTATCATTTAGGATATCATCGGGAGGCTGGGTCCCAGCGATATCCACTGTGGCCTCCTGTGTCGGCTCCCTGCCATAAGGGTTATAAGGGTTGCGGCAATTGTTTCCCTTTCTTCAAGCCACACATGGTCGGTTGTTTCTCGCACAATCACAGCTAGTGCAATTTTGGTGCTGGCTAGCACAGACACAACAATATCTGTTACCCTGCATAGTGTGCTGCACCCTGGGGGACAGTTGCGTCCCCCTCCGAACATTTGCTTTGGTCCCAAACACAAGATTAAACAAGTTCTTGTGAGGGAAAGGCGGAGAGGTGACAAGCTGTACTGCTGTGTCCAGGTGGTGGGGCATACGTGCGCGCGTATGTGTGTAGGCTACCCCCCTAAGGGCGACAATCCACACATCAGTATGATACACTAGGAACAAGAATTTGTCACACCAAACACTTGTTTATATATCCTTGGCACAAATAACCACTATTTATATGGCCTCACTGGTGTAATATCAGTTAAATATACTCACTTGGTTTGTCAAGACCCAACTACTACTATTACGACTACTCCTTTTTTTTTTTTTTTTTTTTTTTTTTTAACGTGACCTCCAGCCTCCCCCAATAGCCACACCGTCGCCACCATTATATTACCTTAATATTAAATATCCTACTACTACTACTACTACTGCTTTGCTGTCAATGGGAATCGATTATGACGATCATCCAGCTGTTAGACAATGATATGAGTTTTTAAGAAGGTCACTTTCGTTGGTGAGTTTTAGGGAGACTAAAGAAGCCAATACGGGACCGGCAGGGTTGTTCACAGATGTTGCACATGTGGATGGCTACATCTAGTGCGGGAGGGGGCGGCGGCAGCGTCTTTCCGGCGTTGGCGCTTGCCAGCCTCGGTTTGCAGTCGGGATATTTCGAAAGAATTGACACCTTCTTGTGTGGTGCATGGTGTGGATTAATCGTCTCCCAGGTGAGGGGGTCGATTTGGCACTTTTTCAGGTTTGTCTTAAGACTACCTTATACCTTTTCATTTGCCCCCCAGTGTTACGTTTACTATTATTTAGGTGACTGTAAAGTAGCTGCTTTGGGAGTCTACTGTCATCTATGCTGGTAAAAGGCCAGTCCTACGTAGTTGTTCATGGATAATGGTAACCTCAATGCTCCTACAGCTGGTGTAAGCGAGAATACTGGAATTTGTTCTCTTGTCTTCCCAGCGAACTCGGAGGATGGAGTGTAGACTACGTTGGTGAAAGTTTTTAAGTGCCTTAAGGTGCCTCCTGTATGTGACCTATATGTCGCTGCCTTATAGCAGGGTGGGCAGGACTACTGCTATTTATACATGCAACTTTGTAGATAATTTCAGCTCCTTACAGCTGAAGACACGGGTACGGAGTCTGCCAAAGACTTAAGATGCACATCGGATCCGATGTTGAATCACTTCATCTATGTCCGCGGTGGTGGACAGGTGGGAGCCGAGATACTGAAAGTGGGAAATATCAGAGAGGGTATTACCGTTGAGCTGGATGGAAGGTGGAGATGTGGCTCAACCAGGGGCAGGCTGAAAGAGAATCTGTGTCTTACGTACATTCACCTCAAGGCCGAGGTGTGCATACGCATCTGTGTAGGTGTTCAGGATCTCCTGTATGTCGTATTCAGTGCGAGCGACAAGGGTGAGGTCGTCTGCATACTGAAGTTCAGTAATGGAAGCTGCCTTTGTTCCTGCCTGGAGTCGTCTCATGATGAAAAAATCTTTCATGTGGTACTTGATGTTCACCCCGCCAGCTAAATTGGCGCTGCCACGAGTAAGGAAGGCAGCCAAGAAAATGGAAAAGAGAGTTGATGCCAGTACACATCCTTGTTTTAATCCCGTTTGGATGGATACGATCTCAGACTTGGTGCCATTGTGCAGGACACTGCCGTTCATGCCATCGTGGAGTTGCCTCACGATGGCGATGAATTTTGGTGGGCAGCATAAACGGTTGAGGGTCTGTTAACCGAGTTGAAGGCCTTGGTTAGGTCAATGAAGGCCATATAAAGGTCACGACGCTATTCTCTGCACTTTTCCTGTATCTGGCGGGCAGCAAAGATCATGTCAATCGTGCCTCGTGATGGTCTAAAGCCACATTGAGATTCTGGGAGGACGTTTTCCGCCTCAGGAAGAAATCTGTTTAAGACTCTTGCGTTAATCTTGCCAGCTACGGACATCAGCGGTAGTTGCCACAGTCTGACAGTGTTCTCATAAATATTGACGAAGGAGGCGTCATTAAGAACTTGGGGGATTTCCTCCTTTTCCCATATATTCTCCAGAAGAGAGTGCAGATGGCTGGTAAGCAGAGGTCCTCTTGCTTTATACACCTCGGCTGGGATTCCACCAGGCCCTGAGGCTTTATTATTTTTCATCTGTTTGATAGCAGTCGCTACCACATCCAGTGATGGAGGATAACTGAGATGGGTCAGCTCTGGATGCTGATGGGCCTGCTCAGTAGCGAATTGTAGTGATCTTTACAGTGCTTACGGATGCCTTCTTCATCTTTAAGGGAGTTACCATGGGATGAGCGGAGGGGGGATGTGCCATGAGTGATTGGCCCATAAAAGGTTTTGGTGGAATTGAGAAATTCGTGAATCTTGTGCTGATCTACAAATTTTTGTGTTTCTCATGATTTATTTATATACCAGTCGTTCTTTAGATTGCCAAGTTCCTGCTGGGCCACCGCTTCCTTTTTGCATAAGGTATCAGCTTTGGTCCGTGATTAAAGGTTGTTCTGCCAGTCAGTTAAAGCAGCATGTTTATCATCGATGAGTACAGTGATTGCAGGGTAATTTTCATCAAACCATTCATTGTGTATTCTTTTAATCTGGCCGATGGTCTCTCTGCAGGTTTTGCAATGACAGTGTCAAGAATATCCCAATCGTCAATGGGATTTAGGTTGTTTGTTGTCTGGTTGTTTATCAGCCCATGTTCAAGTTGCTCTCTGAAAGCATGTGCTACTGCTGGATCCTCCAGACGCTTAGTTTTAAAACCTCTTCTGGAGGCTTGCTGCCTTCACCGTTTGGGGCGACATGAAGTGAGAGCTTAGATCTGACGAGCCGATGATCAGTGTCTCAGTGGTCTGAGCCACGAATTGCTTGGGTGATGAAGACATCTCGGCGATCTCTTTCTCTGACAGTGATGTAGTCAATGAGATGCCAGTGTTTGGATTGCGGGTGCCACGAACCCTTGAACTTATCGGCCAGCTTAAAAAAGGTGCTGGTGATAGTGAGGTTGTTACCCGTTAATATGTTTGATAATTACTAACACTGACTCATTATTATCGATCACCCACATCATTTTGTACCAATACAGTGAATTCCTCAATAACGTGCCAATATTTTTTCCTTCCCTTCATTACTAGTTTGAGAGATTTGCTTATCAAACCTGGTAGTTATTTAGTACAGGAGATAATGTACCTGGCTTTGATCGGATTAGTGTTGTAATGTTGACAAAGCTTTGAAAATTAATCTGGCGTTGTGTAATGTCTTGTTCGCTTTCATCTGTCCTGACGTAAGTGTTATTATTTTCGCCAAACAATATAAACCGTGTTAAGGTAAAACCGACTGCAGGTGATGTAGTAGTTATTATCTACCACCGAGATCCTGTGACCTTAGTTGTTCACGGGCAGCTGTTCGTCTCTTAGTACACTTTAAGATGTACTATAATACGGATTTCTTCGTTTCAGTGAATGTATTTTCACTTTCACAGCTTTAATAATTCTACATTACCATTAATTGAACAAAATTACTGGTAGTCATTGTTTCTCGCTGAGCTGGCTAATGAAGTTGGGTAAACCTGTAACAATTTGCTTATTAACAATATGTCAATTTAAAGTCTTATCTTCCCTATAGTTTGGTCCTTTACGAAACGATTTTCTAAGTTTGATATTCTGAACTATACTTAGGTCTCCATTGACTACATGTTTGTGGTATTCGTCCTTAAACATCGAATATTAATGATGTTGACCGTCAGCTCAGTAATTGTGTCAGGAATATCACTCTTAAATATTCTGGGAGATTATTTCAGGTCTGGGGTTCGGGAAAAGTGGGAAGGTCTTACGACAAAATCTGATCATATAATTATTGGAATTTTTGCATTTATCCTTAATAGCTTCTAAGATGGTATATCTTTATTCCAAACTCTGCCTCTATCACACACACACACACACACACACACACACACACACACACACACACACACACACACACACACATGCACGCGCGCGCAAACACGTACACACAGATTCAGACCTTCAAAACCTTTCTGTTTAAATTTGAAGTTAACCTCTCAGTCTCTCATAGATAACTTCAATATTTACCCTTCTCATTGCTATCATTCGCCAGCGGTGTAAACAGACGCAGTAATTCTGTCTATCAACGAGAGAGAGAGAGAGAGAGAGAGAGAGAGAGAGAGAGAG
This sequence comes from Homarus gammarus, assembly GCA_958450375.1. Taxonomy (NCBI): domain Eukaryota; kingdom Metazoa; phylum Arthropoda; class Malacostraca; order Decapoda; family Nephropidae; genus Homarus; species Homarus gammarus. Next base: position 1,850,374 of record CAUDMG010001564.1, on the reverse strand, counting down.
AGAGAGAGAGAGAGACTGTATAATCTTTGAGTATATACATTAATAAAATTGTGGTTGCCGAATCCCTGTGCATTAGTTATATACATTAAAGTAGGTAAACCAAAAAATGTTGAATAAGACATCTCTCCTGGAAAAAGAAGCTTGCCACGTCTCATTTCCCCAAATTTATAACATTTGGTGCTACTCTTGGTTAGACCTCCCAAAAAATTTCAAACACCATTTAATCCCCTGTAAAAAAAAATGGTCTTCAGGCATGGAAGACCTCGGCTAAGCTAACTGGCGCTCTGCGTGTACGTTCTCATAGAGGCGGAACAGTGATGGATTTAGCGTTCGGCAACCAGGGAGTCTTGAGTCAGATTCAGAGTACAGGGTATTCAGAGGAGAGCCGTTCAGAAGAGTAATATAATTTCAGATGATGGGTCGCTGGTTCTGCGTTTCATGTTATACGTGTTGGAGGATGATGAAGTTTCTCAAAGCTGATGTATGAAGATGCGGGATCACACGAATGTTTTTTTTTTTTAGTGATGAATTTTTAATTTTATTGGACAAAATGAGTGCTTTTAGATTCTGTTAGTTGGTGATGAATTTACCTCGAAAAAACGTAAGATATTTTAGAGAATGGTGAAATATGTTGTCCTCACTTTCACCGTGTACGTAAAGGATTAAACTAATGCATACATACATAGAAGGTTATAGGCACACACTCGTTTACAACCATTTGTATGCATTCATACATAAACATTTCTTACAAAACGTGAACATAAACAAGAAAACAAAAACAATCTATATGATTTTGATATGTGAGTAGGGGTCTATATGTATTTCTCCACACACACACACACACACACACAGTACAGCCCTCACCCTAAAACATCAATAAGCAGAAGACAAATGTCAGCTCTCATCCTTTCAACAGGTCTTACATTCCTTCAACTCCGTCAATTTCTACCCAGCAACTCAATTACTGGTACTCGCGGCCATTAATTGAGTATGATGTCTTGTAATGGATTGTGTCTATATGTAACTGATTGAGTAATAGAATGAATTTCCATACTGTTATGCCGGTAGGAGTTAGGACGGTCCCTGTAGTGGTTACGTCGGTGGGTAGGGTGAGAGAGAGAGAGAGAGAGAGAGAGAGAGAGAGAGAGAGAGAGAGAGAGACGCCCTATTATGTATATTGCCGGCTGCTCGACTCACTAACGCAGCTATGACCCATCCTTTTTACCTAGGGTTTGTTTGTTTATATGATTTTCAGTAATTTTCAGGACTTACATTTTCTCGAGTTCATTACCAAGAGTGGGGGGAAGGTCTAGAGCAAAGCCATACTTAGGTGTTTCTTATATAAGTTGGATTGTCCATTAACATTTTTCTATTCGGTCTTGGAGAACTTTTCCCTCTGTAATGAAGGATGTCCGGGATAAAAATAAAATACAATAAAAATAAATTCATTCTCTGTCATTTCATTTATTTTTTTTATGGTGTAAGAAATGTGTTCTTCTGTGTACCTCTCACCCCCTCCAGAACAAGGCCCACATACCTATCTGACTTACTGTACACTTGTTGGTGCTTCAAAGGTGCTGCTGATAATTGGATATGATTTTGATAATATTTCCCAAAGGATGAAAACTTGGCAATTGCATATATATATATTTCTGTTGCACTTAGACACCGAATTAAAATTATCTACGGTAGTTTTTCTTTGAGCCAATTTCAAATAATAAGTTAAGTTTCAACAATATCGATCGGTGAATTCTTTAGATATGTATACAGAGTTTTGACAGACATAAAAACGAGGAGAATTTAACCGTTTGGTTACATGCCTAACCATATGCCATGTTTCATTCAAACCATTTGAATAATTTTTGGTAAGTTATTTATAGACAAACATACAGACAAGGAAGCGTAACCAATTACACCTTTACTTTTATGAGAAATAATTCTTATAATTATTCGTGACCTTCAAAAGCAATAATGATTTTTATGTACCAAAAATTCTCCCCCCCCCCCCCACCCCCAAAAAAAAATCGACTCTTTAGCATTATCAGTTGACGATTCAAAATAATCAGATCTCCAAAGAAAGAAACCGAAAATCCTTAACTCTATTATTTCCAAACTTCTAACTTCTTTTGCTATAGATTTATGTGTTTATTTACGTAAAAAGTTGGTAAAGGCGCGATTCCAGTAATTTGGGCCATAAATTGTTTGAGGTGCACCTTTGTAACACAAGATATTGTTGTGTTGGCATTTTATAAGCCTGAGCGTATTATTTGATTTATATATTTAAAATTCTTGATATTTTTATGTATATGATCCTTGAATATAATGTACAGTGCCGGTAGTTATTATTTTTTATTTCTTTGTTCTATTATCTATGCACTGGATTATTTTTTCTTTCGTTGTTTTATGTTTTACAAATGATTTTTTTTTATTTCATTAATTGCTTGGCATATAAATTTTGAAAGCATTTTGTGCAACAGGGAATAAATCGTATTTAATTATTTTATATAATATCATGTATGCACCCGTTTCCTGTTTAATTATATAATTTTTTTTATTTATTCATAATTATATAGTATAAAGATTACATGTTTGTTTGATACGATATCAGTTGAATTTACTTTAATTTATTCAACTGGAGTATAAGTTAAGGTGTATTGGTGTTGAAAAAGGGAGGAACTGCCTCGCTATTACCGTACTATTGTTGCCAGGGCTACCAAGATTGCTACCATTACTTATTGTATCGTTACTTATAGTTGTTACTACTACTACTACTACTACTACTAAGCCCAGAAGTAGACTACAAGAATAAACGAGATAATTAATTCCTCTATAGCTAAGAAGATTACAGGTTAATACTATCAACTAAACCCCAAGATAAGAACAATGTACACGATTATATCTCTCTCTCTCTCTCTCTCTCTCTCTCTCTCTCTCTCTCTCTCTCTCTCTCTCTCTCTCTCTCTCATCGCAGTTAGTTAGACCCCAGACAAATGTTTCAACATAAGGGTAGGCGAGAATTTATTGATATAACTGAGACAAGCTGAGGTGTTTTTACGTGGAGGTGCTGGACCTAATGTGGAGTAATGGTGGAGGAGGAAGATGGAGAAGGTGCTGGTGTGGAGTGATACAGTCAGGGAGAAGTGGCAGAGAGAGAAAGGGAAGGAGGCTGAAGTGTGGAATGATGGAGAAAGGGGGTGAAGGGTGGGAAGGAGGGAGCAATGTAGAGTGTTGTAGGGAGAGATGGAGGAGGACTGTGGAATGGTGGAGGAAGAATAGGAAAATGAAGTATGGAGTGGTGAAGGGAAAGAGGAGGACAAGGAAGGATGAGAGAGAGAGAGAGATAGAGAGAGAGAGAGAGAGAGAGAGAGCATGAAATCAAAAACAAGAGGGAGAGAGAGAACGGGAGAGCACAGAGGAGAAAGCAAATGATAAAGGAAAAAGGAAAGGATAAGAAGAGAAGAAGAGAAAGAGGAGTAAAAGAGGAGAGAGATATAGCAGACTAGTAGAAATGAAAAAGAATGAAAGGGAGAAAGGTAGAGAATAGGTATTAGTGTTAGCAGCTTTAAATATTTACTAATACATGGAATTGATGTGTTTTAAGTTACAGTTGATTTAGTCGTGGATAGGTAAGCAAATTATAAGAGTCGGGTTTAACATTAATCACTGTATACCAATGATATAATGATCAGTTTCTGCTTTAAAATTATACTGAAACAAATTTATCTCAGCCTAAAAATGATCAGCGCATTGGTGCTGCTACTACTACTACTTTTACTACTACTACTAATAATAATAATGATAATAATAATAACAATTTCACTGAACAATTGGACTAGAAAATAGTAAAGATGGACAAAATTTTTATAATAAAAACAATTGTTATTTAAGTACATTTTTGTACCTTTCCTCCCCTGAAAACATTTTAATAAGCAAATTAACAATTTCGTAGCATTTAATTCCAACTGTAAAGTGTTACATGTTGCAGGAGGTGTGTTGGAGCACCGTGGGCAACACTCGGTGGGAAATAAAATTATTAGATACAGAAAGTACCTAATCCACAATTTTAGTGTGAAATATAAATATTTTAATTCAGGAGGACTTGTTTATGATGACAAGAAGAAATGTGTTTATGGTAAATATTTATCATGGTGGTGTTAACGGCAACGATTATTATTATTAAGCTGTTATCATCATCAGTTTAAAATTCATCACAACTGTTTTAATGTCACTAGTAATTAAAACATTAGACAGTGTGTAATGAGGGTGACTCACGGTGTGTAATGGGGTGTACTGTGTGCTGATAGAGGGTACTAGGGTAGTGCTGTGAACTGGTGATGTTGTTGTGAGGAAATGCTTCAATGTTTGGAGATTAATTTGTTAGTATAGTTCTCGCCGTCAGTGTCCACCTCTTGAGCACGATGACTTAACCCCCTGGGTACAATAACACACACACACACACACACACACACAAGGGAACAGATCATCATTTTCTAATTGTTAAGACGTGATCATATTTAAGGTATTGAGTCATTCTGGTCAATGGGTTAATGTGTCATCACCAATGGACCAATTCACTGTAATTCGCGGAAGGGTTTAAGGTCATTGACTTTGTTTTCCCCCCTAATATTGTCACTAAAATACTCGCATGAATATTCACAATGTTTGGAATGTAAATTGTCGCTGAAATACATTTATCAGTGTTGAAATGAGTGATAATTAACACGGTAGATAATAATATGATGTCCTTTGTTCCTTCCTCTTCTCTTTATCTTCTTCTCTGCTCTCTTCCTCCATCTACCCCCTCTTTCTCTCGTTCGTTTTTCAGATATAAATCACAGTAGAGTTAGTACACTTACAGTATATATAAACTGTTCGGTAGCGTCAACAATTAAATTAATCCAAAAGCTCTCATAAATATATATATATAACCTTGGGGGTATGTCAAAAGCACGTGTTGCATAAAGCATCTGTCAGTGAGAACACTTGTTACTGAAAACACACGTCACTTAAAACACACGTGTCAGATGGATGGGCTGCAGTGTCATGTACAGTATATCAGTCCAGGATTTATGTGTTTAATGTAACAAACCAAACATTTAGAATTTCATTACAAAGTTGCTGACGAAAAAATTGTCTCAGTATTTTTCGTTTGTGTTCTGAATTAGTTACTTATTTTTTCAGTTGTCATTTATATATAAATGCACACACACACACACACACACACACACACACACACACACACACACACACACACACACACACACATATATATATATATATATATATATATATATATATATATATATATATATATATATATATACATACTGTTCATGAATACTATACAGTATATATATATATATATATATATATATATATATATATATAAATATATATATATATATATATACTGTATAGTATTCATGAACTTTAAGATTATTTGCGGTGCATCCTCAAGAGGCGGTGGTGCGGGATAAACCAGAACCTACTTTGCATATTTTATCAATAAGGATAAAGGAGGAGGAAGAGGGAGAGTCGAAGGAAGTGAGAGTGTAGAAGAAAGCACAGAGTGGAATAGATATTAACGCCGAGCAGAAGGGCCTTAATGGAAGGGTAATTAGACCAGAAGGAAGGGAGAGGAGGAAATGGTGATGGAAAAGGAAGTTGAAAGGAAATGAATAGGATGGAAATGTGAGAAGATGTGGATAGTAAGACCGGATTAGGAAAGGGGGGTGGGAGCTTCATGGGGTAGATGAAGGAAAGGGGGCGAGAGAAGATGAGAGAAAACAAGGGAGGTGGGGAAGACTGGATGGATTAAGAATTAGAATAAAGGAGTAGAAGATGGGTAGGAAAGTGAGAAGAATTAGGAATGGAGAAGAACACGGGGAAGAAGGAAGAAACGGATAATGAGAATAAGCATGAGAAGAAAAATCAGGGAAAAGAGAGGATGACGAAAAAGTATGTAACAAGAGCAAGGAATGGGAGGAAGATGCGAAGGAATGTAAGAAGAACAATGAAGAAGAAGACGAACGAGAGAGGGAAGGCAGAATGAGAAAGAGCGTAAGAAGGTCTAAGGATAATTAGTGATGTTACTGGGAGGAAGAAATACATATGAGCTGAGAGAACAATGGAGAAAGAGAAGAGAGAGAAGTGAAGAGGAGAAGAATGAAAGATGACGGTAAGAGGACAATGAAGTGAAGAGGAGAAGATTGAAAGATGAAGAGAAGACGACAAAGAAGAAAGGAAAAAGAAGAGAAGAAATAAAGAATGAAAGAAAATAAAAATTAAAAACAAAGAGAAATAGAAAATAGGATATGTAAATAAATAAAAGAATATAAAAAATGCGAGAAAAAAAATACGAAGAAAATTTACGGAAATAAACAAATACACAGAAAGAGATGAAATGAATATCAAAAAGGAAGAAACAAGACAAAAGAAATCAGGAACAAACAAAGAGATTACAATAAAACAAAAACAAAATCCTTTACTTCAATTTACCAGCGTCAGGATACCACAGAGGTGATTATTTCTGAAAAAAAAATGAAACAAAAAAATCACATCACCTAAGTTTCAAAGTATAAAAAAGTTGTCAAAATACATACAGCATTATACATGATCTAAAGTATGATTTTACCAGGAATACACAAGATACTATAAGTCTTGGAAGCCCTGCTTATGAGAACCCAGTTTACCGGGATATATAATGACGATGTTATATGAGCCACCATGACGCTCAAAAAATAATTTACCAAAGAGACACTGAAGTGAAGTTGCCACAATACATGAACTGTTATAAAAGAGCTATTAAGATTAGGTTGCTATAATACATAAACTGTTATATAAGAGCTATTGAGATTTTCTAAGGTTAAGTTTCCACAATACGTAAACTGTAAATAACTAAAATACATTTAATATACATATAATCCTTCAAGGACTTTATATGATGAAGGTATCGAATAACAACATGACGTCATAGAACAACAAGTTTTGATTTATTAATACACAGTAATATTACATACGATCCATCAAGGTCCACTTGAAAAAAATAAAAACAACTAAAACCTCGATATTTTCAAATTTTGTCTGAGTAAAGGAGCTTATGTGAGGTACCAGCGTTCGTCTGTGTATTAAACAAGCTGAGGTAAAGTCAGTTTTGATCAAGCTGGTAATGTTGAGACAAACGTCAGGCTTGAGAATAAAGTCGGGGTGTAGATGATGCTTGTGTAGGTGGAGGAAGAGACTTGTATTGTTTTGTTGGTTTTTGTTGTTATTCCTTTTATTATCACGACTATTGTTTGGTATTGTGGCATTAACTTTTATTGTTTTGAGTTGTTATTCTTTCTATTCTCACTGCTATATTTTGGTATTGTTAGCAGTGGTCTTAGTAGTTTTTTTATCGAGTTTGTAATCTGAGATAGCTGTCATCCCGGAGTACAGCATAAAGTCAGCATAGAGAGGTGAGGGATATTTCTGGGGCAGTTTATTTCTATTGTTTTATTATCGTCATTGATATTTTTATTCGTATTGCTGTTATAGTTATCAATATTAACTGTAGCAATAGCTGTTTTGTAGTAATAGTGACAATAGTAGTAATAGTGTAGTAGTAATAGTATTAGTAGTCGTAGTAGTAGTAGCCGAGACTGGGAGGAATGGGATTGACCAATCCAGAGGAGATTGCTACCACCGAACATCAAAGCCCTCACTGACCACATAATAGCTCAGTACGCAACAGGTGAGGTGGATACAAGCGAAGTAAGCAAGATTCAACGGTCCATTACGACAGAACGAAAGCAGAGCCAAAGTGATAAGTTGCAGTAACTGATGCTGCAAGTACCAAAGAATTTGAAGAAAAAAAAAGTAGCTATAGCGCAAAAGGTGGGCGCCTCGAACTGGTTAACTACGTTACCGATAAGGGCAAATAGTTTCAGTCTCAATAGACAAGAATTTACAGGTGCCATTGCTGTAAGGTACTGTAGGCCAGTAGAAGGTTTGCCCTCCCAATGCGTGTGTGGCTCTTCCTATGACGTCGATCACGCCATGGTGTGCAAGAAAGGGGGCTTCATATGCATGATGCATGATGAAGTAAGGGATCTCACAGCAAATATGTTGAAGGAAATCTGTCGTGATATCAGGGTAGAACCGACCCTCCTTCCATTGGGCGGTGAGAATTTCCAGCATAGGACTTCAAACACTTCCAACGAAGCCCGTGTTGACGTCAGTGCTCGAGGATTCTGGACGCGGGGACAGCGAGCCTTCTTCGACATCAGGATTTTTTATCCCATGGCCGCATGTCACCGTATCTTAGCTCTCGATGCTGCACATAGGAGGAACGAGAACGACAAGATAAGGGCATACAGGGAGAGAATTCAGAACGTTGATCAAGGCAGCTTCACTCCTCTGGTGTTCACAAACTCTGGTGGGGTGGGACCAAGTGCAAGATGCTTCTACGCCAGACTTGCGGAGGTGCTATCCGAACAGAAGCAGCAGCTAAGAGGCAATAGTCACTGAATGCCGCATAGATCTGCGGCTCAACTAACTCAACACAGCTAGGGTAGCTACTTATGTATTTAGATAGTTAATTTTAAGGTAATAAAATGGCGGCGAAGGTGTGGCTATTGGGGGAGGCTGGAGGCCACGTTAAAAAAAAGTAGTAGTAGTAGTAGTAGTAGTAGTAGTAGTAGTAGTAGTAGTAGTAATAATAACAGCAGCAGTAATTGTAGCAACAGTAAAATAATACTAGTAACCTGTAACGGTAACAGTAGCAATAAGAGTAGTAACATTATAACAGTAGCAGTAAGAGTAGTGACAGTAGCAGTATTGGTAACGGTAGCAGTAGTGGTAACGGTAACAGTAGTAGTATTAGTAACAGCAGCGGGAAGAGTATTAGCCGGAACAGGAACACTACAATCAACCATCCCTCTCGTCTACCTCTATTCAACCCCAGACTCAGTACAAAAACACAACAGAAACTCAGATACAACCAGGAAAACAAAAGGCCAATATCACTAGTGTATTCAAGAGGTAAAGAATATTATACGTCATTTCAACAATTTTAGTTTCATGAATTGTGTTCAAATTCCATGATATATTGCCTATCTGAATTCTCAAATACGTCAAAGGTTCAAGTATGACCAGGTAAAGAGTTCACAATCATCTATATATATATATATACATATATATATATATATATATATATATATATATAATCAACGACCTCACCAGCAAGGAATCGAACCCTCGACCTACTGGGTGTGACTAGGGAACGCTTACCGGCTAGGCCACAAGGACACTAAAAGCAGTTCTAGACTCTGTTATATTTCACACAAAGCCTGTTCATCGAGCTGCGTGTTAAATGGACTAAAAATGAAATATATACATATATATATATATATATTTCATTTTTAGTCAATATAACACGCGGACTTTGAACATATAATCAACGACCTCACCAGCCAGGAATCGAACCCTCGACCTACTGGGTGGGACTAGGGAACGCTACCGACCAACCCACAAGGATGCTAAAAGCAGTTCTAGACTCTGTTATATTTCACACAAAGCCTGTTCATCGAGCTGATGGCACCGTGAACCTCATTGGGAGGTACCCAATGGGTACCCAAGTTTTTGTGCAATTCATCATCAATAAATTCAGAGTCACAAATATGCAGACATCTTAAGAACATAGCAGAAAGAACTGACACTTTGGTAGACTCCACGTGATTCGATAAAAAGTGATGAAACTTTCTACCTGTGTGGGCTTTCTGTATACCTGTTTTAAAAAGGCTAAAAAATCCTTTCATTCCTCTCAAACCAGGCAAATTCCTACACTTAAGAATATTTTGACTCTGCCCTATCGTAATGAATTTGTCCCGTTAGTTCGGTCCCTCAAGCTACTAAATATTAATGTTGTTTTCAAGTATGACTCAACCATTACCAATATGTTAATAAGAAATAGCCCAAGTTTGAATGTAAATGGAAGTGTTTATTGTATTCCATGTGGCAAATGTAATTGTAATTATGTAGGACAGACAGGAAAAACACTGCAGCTCAGAATCAAACAACATAAGCACAATATCAGAACAGCATCTGAAAGCAGTGTCCTGTTCGTTCAGGTTCATATTTGTCAGTGGCCCGAGGTTAAAAATGCTTTGAAAACCTTTGATCTAGATGTAGGATAGTTATTTAGTGGGTCCCTTATTTTTGACCTGACCTGACTGGTCACGTCGCCCCCTTCTCTTAAGCTTCTCTACGTGTGTGTTGGTGTTGGTGTGGGGATTAGTGGATGACATCATTATGACCTGACCTCATGTTTAATAAGGTCACCCTGTATATTTAAGCCTCTCTCTGTCCATGTAATCTAGTTGCCTCTGAAGATGTCTTGAATGAAGACGAAAGCGAAGGTGCTCCGTTGTTTCCCTTTTCCCGTGTGATTTTATCAAGATTTATCTTATCCATGTTTTCATTGTGCATATATATATATATATATATATATATATATATATATATATATATATATATATATATATATATATATATATATATATATATATATATTTATTTATTTATTTATTTATGTATTTATTTATTTATATATTTATATATATATATATATATATATATATATATATATATATATATATATATATGTATATATATATATATATATATATATATATATATATATATATATATAGAGAGAGAGAGAGAGAGAGAGAGAGAGATAGATAGATAGATAGATAGATAGATAGATAGCAGAAAGTCACCCTCCTGGCTGCTCTTTCGCTAGGCCATGGTGTGAAACATCGTAAGTTTGGCATACCTTGTTAGAATGGACTACCTACCTACGTACCTACCTACCTACCTACCTTGTTAGAATGGACAGCCTAGAAAAGTTAGAGATCAAAGAAAAGTAAGCTGTAATGAGAGAGCATAAGGATAAAATTAGCTATAATACGTGGGATGGGATACGACTTTTCAACCTCTGTGTGGTGTAACAGATGGAGGTTAAATGCAGAGAAAAGTAAGCCATAATGAAAGAGAACCTAAGGATCAAAATAGCTGTAAATCATAGGAGAGAATACGAGTTTTCTCTGTGTGTGCGTCCCGGCTGTGTCTGATCCGGTTGGTTGGAGTTTTTTTGAGATCACTACATATAAGACCATCCATCATCACTACATATAACACCATCCATCATCACTACATATAAGACCATCCATCATCACTACATATAACACCACCCATCATCACTACATATAACACCATCCATCATCACTACATATAACACCATCCATCATCACTACATATAACACCATCCATCTCACTACATATAACACCATCCATCATCACTTCATATAAAACACCATCCATCATCACTACACATAACACCATCCATCATCACTACATATAACACCATCCATCTCACTACATATAACACCATCCATCTCACTACATATAACACCATCCATCATCACTACATATAAAACACCATCAATCATCACTACACATAACACCATCCATCATCACTACATATAACACCATCCATCATCACTACATATAACACCATCCGTCATCACTACATATAACACCACCCATCATCACTACATATAACACCATCTATCATCACTACATATAACACCATCCATCATCACTACATATAACACCATCCATCATCACTACATATAACACCATCCATCATCACTACATATAACACCACCCATCGCCACTACAGATGACATCATCCATCATTACTACATATAATACTATCCATCATGACTACATGTAACACCATCCATCATCACTACATATAACACCGTCCATCATCACTACATATAACACTATCCATCATCACTACATATAACACCATCCATCATCACTACATATAACACCATCCATCATCACTACATATACCACCCATCATCACTACATATAACACCATCCATCATCACTACATATAACACCATCCATCATCACTACATATAACACCATCCATCATCACTACATATAACACTATCCATTATCACTACATATAACACCACCCATCATCACTACAGATAACATCATCCATCATCACTACATATAACACCATCCATCATCACTACATATAACACCATCCATTATCACTACATATAACACCACCCATCATCACTACATATAACACCATCCATCATCACTACATATAACACCATCCATCATCATTACATATAACACCATCCATCTACAGATCGGTAAAGTACTTTCCGAGATTTTCGTGCGGACGCACAAACAAACACACATACATACCTGACCTCATGTTTAATAATATCACCCTGTATATATATATATATATATATATATAATCAACAACCTCACCCCACCAGAACTAGAACCCACAATCTTATGTGTTTGACTGGGGAACTTTACCTCAAGACCACTAGGACACTAAAAGTAGTCCTAGACTTTGTTATATTTCACACAAAGCCTATTCATCAAGCTTAAGGCGCCGTGAACCTCCAATAGGGGACTACCCGTGCCTTGTAAGTGATCAGAGTAACGTTTTACCAAATCCGGCTTCGAAACACGACGTTCCATATATATTTCATTAGCCCATAAAGCCCTCGGACTTTATGGGCTAATGAAATATATATATATATGTATATATATATATATATATATATATATATATATATATATATATATATATATATATATATATATATATATATATATATATGCGAGTCTTTACGATAATTTAAAGAACAATAGGATTACCTGAAGATTAGACACCCCAGCTTATTTCACATGAACATAAATCACCCTAACACTATCTATGGGGTTATATTGATCTAGGATAGGCTATGTTACGGTATGTTAGGTTAGGTTACGTTAGGTTAGATTAGATTTGGTGAGGTTAGGTAAATTAGTGTTATGGCGGTTAATCTTAAGGTGAAATAAGGTAGAGTTTAATACTCAAGGGATCCGAATAATATATAAATGTATTATTTTGAGTACTTCTCCCTCAAGCGTGTGTCAGTGATTGGTAGTAAGATGAGACCTTCCCCCCAATTGACTGTTATGTTACGTTGTGCTGTATTATGTTACGTTAGGTCATGATATGCTATGGTAGGTTATGTTATGTTATGGTAGGTTCGGTTACATTAGGTTAGTTTAGGTTAGGTTAGGTGAGACAGTAAGATGAGACCGTCCACCACCTGATGGTTATGTGATATGAAGACAACCAAGACGAGGAAATGTCATCGACCCAACGTCCGTTTCCTTCCCTTAAAGCCCCTGAGTTGTGTCTCCCTGGAATATGACAGCTGTTGGGTTGTATCATGCTGGAATGTAGCAGGTGTTGGGTTGTATCATGCTGGAATGTAGCAGGTGTTGGGTTGTATCATGCAAGGATCTAGCAGTTGTTGGGTTATGTAGTGCTGGAATATGGCAGTTTTTTGGTTGTTACTTTGGAATATGGCAGATGTTAGGTTGTAACATGCTGGAATGTGACAGTTGTTGGGTTGTATCATGCTGGAATGTGGCAGATCTTAAGTCTTCCTTCTTTCAAATATGACGTTTATATATATATATATATATATATATATATATATATATATATATATATATATATATATATATATATATATATATATATATTGTGTATACATAAAACACACTACAAATATGAATGTCTAAAGTCTTACCCCCAGGAGTATAGGCGATCTTGAGTCTTATCTCTTGAATATGACAGGTCATAAGGCTTAACTCTCTGGAAAATGGCAGATCTCAATTCTTAACCTCTGGGATATGTTAGGTTTTAAGCCTAACCCACCAGGAATATGGAAGATTCTCGGGATTAATATTCTCTTTAATTCAACGCTTCATAAATTGTATAATCTATGAATGTTGTAGCTTTGGTTATGTTTAGTTTTGTATTCTTGATAAAATACAGTTTTCAGATTTTCCGAGATTTTAAATTTAACCTTCATTCTTTTTCTATCACATAAATAAATCATTCAGACTTTTAGATTTCATAAAGTTTCGATTTATTCTCTGTCGGTAGAGGAAGAAAATTCTTGTGTTTTATATATCTTGATTTTGGCAGACGTCGAATCTTTCAAAATTGTTTTATAACCATTTTGATCCTTTGACTTCACAAACTGTTGAATTTTGCAGATATGGATTTTATTGCTGCAATAATTTTCAACTCCCAACCGCTGACTTCTTTCAATTCATCTGTTGTTTTATTTCAGCAATGTGGAGTTTCACGGTCGTTGGACTTCACATGTGATAAATACTACAGCTGTTGTATTTAGTACTTAGTAAATTTCAGTCTATAAATCTACCAGACGTAGACTTTCACTCTCGAGAAATGCTTCATAGGTCTTAAATTTTCAACGTGTTGCTGCATTTCACAGTGGCAAGGTTCACGTCTCCTGAATATTGCAGTTGTCGGATTTGGGGGTTCATAAAGTTTGCAACTGTTGTATTTCTTAACCGGTGAACTCCTAGTCGCTGAATTTCAAAGTTGTATAATTTTGCAACTAATGAACTTAACAGCTGTTCTGTATTACTGTGATGAATTTTTCAATCACAAAATTTCACAGGTCTTGAATATCACAAATATAGATTTCACAGCTGGAGTCTTACAGCTGTTGAAAATCTTAGCCGCAGAATTTCGCAAATCCCGAACTTCATAGCTCTTGGATTTCACAGCTCCCGATTTTCAACGCTCTTGCATTTCACAGCTCTTGTACAGTATATCACGGTCAACTTTATTCCAAAGCTCCTGAATATCACAGCTTCCCAATTTGAACATATCTTAGATTTCACATCCTTGCAACAATAGTATTTCACCTGCACAGAATTTCGCCACCCCAGAATTTCGAAGTCGTTGAATCCGGCTGAGACAGACAGCGCCGCGCCTCCTCTACCACTGGGCGGCGGCAGAAGTTTTAAAGTTAGATACGAAACAGGAATTCCTGAAGAAACCAGCCAGAGATGTGGAAAACTCAAGAGAAATTCCACAAAGGAGATCTCCGGACCCCAAGAACTGAAGCCCCGAATTGTCAGAGACAGTCTGAAGTGTCCAGGAAGAATTCAGCGCTGAAAGCTTGGACTGTCAAGGAGATTCATTGACTTGAGGGGGTGGGGGGGATGTGTTAGGTTTGATTTAGCGGTGGAACTCCTGAGCCGTACGAGGAAAGCAGCATTGAAACCTGATATATTGGGAGAGAATTCAGTACTGAAACCTGATGTTAGGAAAGAATTTAGTGCCAAAAGCTAAAGGATTCACAGAGATGGAGAGAGAAATATATTAGTTCGATTCAGCACTGAAACTCTTGAACCATGGGAACACATCATATAAAACTGATATGTTAAATAAATTATTCAACGCTGAAACCTGTGGTGTGAGGGAGATTCATCAGTGAAACATAAGACATTGAGGGACAGGTCAGCGCTGATGGTCGAGGTGTAAAGCAGATGGAAAAATCGTGTTGATATTTTGAGGGAATTTAGCACCGAAACCTGTATAATGTTTAAGGCTGGACTCATTACTGAGGGTTCGGATGGTGATATAAACGAAAGATAGACAAATAGATAAAAACAAAATTAGAAAGAGATAGAATAACAATGCATGTAGCGATTGATTCAGATTTAGATATATAAAGATAGATAATCCCAATATATGGATAAATATACGAGAATAAAGAGAAAGGTGAAAGAGAGATAAAGAAATATTCCATCCTTATGCAGGTGTAATTTAAATTTTCATCTAAATTTTATATTAGTTTAAAAAAGACTACAGTTCAATAAATAAATTACATAAAAAAACATACATTAAAGTAGGGTTTTTCGTTATATTTCATTAGCGTTGTCCAGGAGTATCAGTAAAATGTGATTCAGAAATAATTACAAGTTGAAATTACAGTATGCAAATAAGGCTTAGGTAAGTTCATTACAGTTGGCTGTGGGTGAACAAATGCTGTAGCCAACCTGATATATGTTATTGTTCTCCTGTATAAATTCATCGTCGCGATCTACTGTATGTATACATCACACACACACACACACACACACACACAGTGATGAACAGTGTTTAAGCCAGTGAATTCAGCACTAAACAGTACCAGTGAGAGCTGTGACCAACCAGTGAGGTAAGCACCCCTAGGAACTGACCACCATCTTCTGACCAGGAGATGCTAAGCAGTCCACCCTGGGAACAACAGTGGGTCGGCTTCACAACTGACTACTAGATAGCACAACACCACCCAGCAGGGTGAGTTACTGTGACACCACCCCACACCGCCCGGTGTCCTCATGACCACGTGAGGTCCTTCATATCAACACCCGAGGACGAGTTACTGCACCACGTGAACGCAACACCACCTGTTGTCTCCAAGACCACGTGAGGTCCTTCCTATCAACACCCGAGGACGAGTTACTACACCACGTGAACACCACACTATCTGGTGTATCCATGACCAGGCCAGGCCCGGGCCATCAACTGTAAACTATAATAATTTGTATGTTCAATCATTGTTCCTTCTTCTTTTAGTAATGAAAGCTTTTGTTAAACGACCCACCCACCCCATGTCTTTGTACAGTATGTAATAAGTCATTTTCGTCCAATGTATATTTTCAGCCGTCGGACTGCAGAACTTTTTCAATAAACCGTTAATTACTATTATTATTATTATTATTATTATTATTATTATTATTATTATTATTGCACACACACACACACACACACACACACACACACACACACACACACACACACACACACACACACACACACACGCGCGCGCGCGCATTATATGGATGGATAAAGACACCGACAAACTGAAAGATAAATAAATAGATAGATAGATAGATAGATAGATAGAAGACAAAAATATTTAGACAGTGAGATATAAAGAGAAAGATGTAGGACGGAGGAAAAATACGAGAAGAAATACCTGATGTAAAAGCAGCGTAGTGAAGGTAAATGGACACAAAATAATGTAAATTTGATTCATTACACATGATAGGAGAATCTTCGGCGATATTGAACTCTGACCCGGACTTTGATACCGACTTTTGACATGAATTCTGGTATAAAAATTTGACATGACTTCTGGTATAAATATTTGACATGATTTCTGGTACTAATTTTGACATGACTTCTAGTATAAACATATGACAGGACTTCAAGTACTAATATTTGACATGACTTCTGGTATAAACATTTGACATGACTTCGGGTATAAGCATTTGACATGACTTCTGGTATGAAAATATGACATGGCCTTTGGTACAGAAGTTTGACCAAAGCCATAATCCCATACCCCTAACGTGACTATTATCCTTATGTCTGATGTAAACTACGAACCCTTATCTTTATCCTAAGGTATCAGTACTCATATCTGACCTGACCTTTAACTACCCCTCATGACCTCAAATCTTTTCCTGGGTGAAGATCCCTTGGCCTCGCCTGCCACAGCTCCTGACTTTAATAAAAAAAAATTCAGGTATTTTATTTCATGGCAACATTTTTTCCACTTCACTCGAGCACAATAGATGAAATTCCACGAATGAACTGACCGGCTACAACTTTATCAGATTTAACAGTTTGTTTCGTATCAACAATAGCTATAGTCCTCACCACAGCTCAGATACGATTATAGTGTTTTATGTTATAGATCTCCCCCACCACTCGGCTCTCTATGGGATTGTGTTAGTGACATCTTTTATGCCTCGGTAAAGTTGATATGATTAAACTAACTGGCCGATTGAATGATTTAGTTTTTCAATAAATGATACTTAGGTAAGAGAATTATTTATGCAATATTTTTTAAAAGGTGTTAAGTCAGACAGTAGGAATTTATGCTGGATTTGAACGTTATATTTAGACAGACATCAAAATATTGTGATCTTTTACATGAACTTTTATATCAATATATGATAAGTTAAACACAAATGTATTGAGGTATTTCATTAGTTTATGATGATATGTTTCCAGAGAAATGAAGCGAAGGAGAAGGGGAGGAGATGGGAGGAAAAGGAGAAAGAGAGGAAGGGGAAGGGGAAAAAGAGGAGGGGGAATGGTGATGGGAAGAGAAGGGGGGAGGGAAGTGTATGTATATTATGTATGCTGTATGTATATTATGTATGTGCTCCATTTATATACATTATTTATTCAGCCTAGCTAGCAGCGTGTGGCAATGTATTTACCATGTCCCACACGGTTAATTAATGTGCCTGGCGACATATGGAAGCTGCTAATGTATCACTTGCCACATGTCGCCTAAAAGGCTAGTTGACCCCCAGACAGAGTAAGGAGCGCCACCTCCCTTTGTGTATCTCTGTTTATCCAGTAAATAGAACCTACGAAAACTCTGCACATGCAGGAAGGGTAAAAGAAGGATGAGATGGGATGGGAAGAGAAGTGGAAGGAGAAGTGGGAGAGGGGAGGGGTCATCTGTGAGTGTCAGACCAACAGATGAGCTCAGGTTTTCCTCCCTCGATCCACCTTATCACTAGGGGGTCCTGGTGACGCCTGCCTGTGAGTGACACCCTGGTGATAGTAACACCTGCTGGGTGAGTGACACCCTGGTGATAGTAACACCTGCTGGGTGTTATATGGGTGATGGTGACGCCTGCCTGTGAGTGACACCCTGGTGATGGTGACGCCTGTCTGTGAGTGACACCCTGGTAATGGTGATGCCTGCCTGTGAGTGACACCCTGGTGATGGTGATGCCTGCCTGTGAGTGACACCCTGGTAATGGTGACACCTGCCCGTCCTTCCGTCCGTTCGCCTGTCTGTCTGCCTCCTCTCTCCTAACTATATGTCGACTAGGTAGCGTCAGTGTGGTGTGGTGTGGTGTGGTGTGGAGTAGTGTGATGTGGTAGGGAGCGGTGTGGTGTGGAGTGCTGTGGTGTGATATGGCGTGGTGTGGTGTGGAGTAGTATAATGTGGTGTGGTGTGGAGTAGTGTGATGTGGTAGGGAGTGGTGTGGTGTGGTGTGATATGGCGTGGAGTGGTGTGGTGTGGAGTAGTATAATGTGGTGTGGTGTGGAGTAGTGTGATGTGGTAGGGAGCGGTGTGGTGTGGAGTGGTGTGGTGTGATATGGCGTGGTGTGGAGTGGTGTGGTGTGGAGTAGTATAATGTGGTGTGGTATGGGGTAGTGTGATGTGGTAGGGAGTGGTGTAGTGTGGTGTGGTGTGATATGATATGGCGTGGTGTGGTGTGGAGTAGTATAATGTGGTGTGGTATGGAGTAGTGTGATGTGGTAGGGAGTGGAGTGGTGTGGTGTGGTGTGGAGTAGTGTGGTGCGGTGTGGCGTGGTGTGGAGGTCGCCAGTTTTTTTTTTAATTTAACAAATTTATTGGCAGAGCTTGTAGTACAGTTTGCCTATTCTGAGTAATTCAGTCAGGTCTTGACACTGAGGGTGGTATCACTTCTCACTGTCACGCAGGACAGAGGTTCATACACAAAGAAATACATCATATTCATTAACAACTATAAATGTATAGAGGTCAGATTCATATGGATAATGTCACTGTTCACTGCCATGCAGGACAGAGGTTCGTACACAAAGATTTGCATCATATTCATTGACAGTACATATACATATATGTAAACACACACACACACACATATACATACATATGCGTATATACATACACATATACATGTACACGTACATATACATGCACACACGCACACATACATACATATACGTCGGTCAGATTCATGTGGGTAATGTCACTTTTCACTGCCATACAGGACAGAGGTTCGTACACAAAGAATGCATCATATTCATTGACACTATATATAGGTCAGATTCATGTGGGTAATGCCACTGTTCACTGCCACGCAGGACAGAGGTTCGTACACAAAGAAGGAAATACATCACATTCACCAGCAGCATATATGGGTCAGTGGATCACATACATTGGAGTCATATTCTAGTTGAAGACTAATCAGTGTGGGCTAGCAAATTTGGGATAAACAGCAAGAATGTCCTCAAGCACACCTGATTCAATGAAGTAATTACATAGTTCAAGATACAGTAAGTCAGGTGGCCTGAAGTGGCCAGAGGAGTCAAGGTAAAGTAGTTATAATCCTGATAATTAGGGTGGAAAACTTTCTTCTCCCGCTAATATATTTTCTCGTCGTAATTAGCGGGCCAGGAAAGGTTGACGCTCGCTAATCCTTCCCTCCTGTCGACTCCTACGCGGGGGAGGGGGGAGACTAGAGGGAGTGAGGAGAGAGGAAGGAGGGAGGCATGGGGAGTAGGGGGGACGTAGAAAGGAGGCAGAGAGAGAGCGAGGGAGGGGGGGGGGAATTGAAGCATGGGGAGGGATAATGGAATGAGAAAGAACAATGGAGAGAGAGGGGAAACAGAGGGATGGAGGAGGGAGGCAGAGGAAGGGAGGAGGGAGAAAGGAAGAAATGAGAGAGAAGGAGGGGGAGAAGGAAGAAGAAGGGAGAGAGAGGGAGGGTGGAGGGAGAATGAAATCAGGAAGAACAATGGATAGAGGGGGAGAGAGGGAGAATGTAATGAGCAAGGTCAATAGAGAGAGAGAGAGAGAGAGAGAGAGAGAGGACCAGGCTGGTATATTAAACACAGTGACCTGCTAATCACTGCTGTGTCGGAGGGAGCAGGAAGGGGAAGGGATGAATTATTATACCCTGCGAACATGCTAATCACAGCTACCAAGGATAAAAACGCGAAGAAAAATCATAGAAGTTACACAACGTGAACACATAATCACAGTCATGTATAAAAATAAAGAAGAAATAAAAATGAAAATGAAGATTGAATAAACCTCCCTGAAGCTGTTTTACGAGGCATTAAATCGTTAGATCAAGTTTGAGTGGACAATAATTCGATCAACAAAACCTTTCAACTTACGCTTGATTAAAGGTCTTCTTCTATAATTCTAGGAGTCTTTTTGTTTCTCTTCTTCTTTCTTGTGTCTTTACGTTTAAGGTTCAAACTTTCACCACCATATCAAGAGTTCCAAGAGTTTTGTCTTTGGTCTTTACCTCCAGGGGTTTATTTTAAGTTCTACGATCTCACTCTTAATACTGTCAGGGTTTATTTTAAGTTCTAAGTTCTCAGTCCTCACTTTTATTTCTAGGGGTTTATTTTAAGTTATATGATCTCACTATTTTCAAGGAGTTTATTTCAAGTTCTAATTTCTCACTATTTCCGGGTTTTTTTAAGTTTAATATTTTTCATCACTCACTTTCAGGATTATTTTAAGTTCTAGTTTCTCACTTGTCACTTCCAGATGTTTATTTTCAGTGCCATAGTTCCACCTTAGATTTCCAGAGGTGTATTTTAAGTTTTATCTTCTCACTATTAGTCTGCCGAGGCTTATTTAACGTTCTCGACTCTCAGCTTACATGTAGGGAATTAATTTTAGTCCCAGGAGCTTATTTCAAGTTCCTGCCTCTCACTTTTTACACCCACGGATTTAATTTCCTAACTCTCATTCATTATTTTCAAGGACTTGTTTTAGCTGCAGTCGCTTATGTTTATTTTCATAGGCTTGGTTTCAGGGCCAGACACACTCTTACATCTGTTATCTTTTAATTGCAAGAGATTTGACAATATGATTGTTGATCCTGAATATATTTGTTGTAGTTTTAACCTATTGAGGCCAAATATCTGACTTGTACTCTTATTTCTTAATTGGGAAAAATGTGTACAGTATGTGTATATATCAGGTTCTGGGTGTCAAACCTGGAACACCACAGTTGATAGTCAGGCAGTTTTACCACTACACCATGATGGGCTAAAAGTTATCCCGCACCTTAACACACTTTTGTGCTGGGAATTTGATTAAAAGCTGTCAGGGACCCGAGTGTGGGCGGGCTGCCCCAACTCTTCTAGGCCCACAGTGGTGGGCGGGGAACTTGAGCTACAAGATAGTAGTTAAGGTGTGGCAGCATTTTACCCATCGTAGTTTAGTGGATTAACTCTGTAACTACAAACCATGATACTCTGGGTTCGAAACCCAGCACCCAGAGGTGAGAATGTTTTACCAGTGGATGTGTACATGTATATTTCGCTTGGGTGCGCGTGCCTGTGCGTTATATATATATATATATATATATATATATATATATATATATATATATATATATATATATATATATATATATATATATATATATAGAATGGAATGAGCCCTCAAGTTTACGTGTATTTTTGTGTGTATGCGTGTATGTACAGTACAGTATAAGGGTGTGTGTGTATATCTAAGTTTCACTGAAATCCAAAACCTGGTCAACCGTTGGTGAGCCTTAAAACTTTCAGGTAAAACTTGTGTATTGGACGAGAGAGAGAGAGGGAGCAGTAACACACATGAAAACCTCTCTCGCCTAGACTAACTTCACCAACCTTTGAGTTAATATAATATGTATTAAACAACCATTTACACATACACATGCATAAACAACACACACACACACACACAATCGTTTATCTTGCAAGTTTGTGAACTTAGCAACAATACGTTTTGATCAAATGAGACAACAATCTTCACAGTGTAGCAGCTGGTGATGGTAGTAGATGTTGTGGTGGTGGTGGTGGTGTTGTTGTTGGAGGTTGTGGTGGTGCTGATAGTGGTGGTGGAGGTGGCGGTGATAATGTCTGTGATATTGGTAGTAGTGATGGTTGTGATGGTGGTGGTAGTGGTAATTCATACGGTGGCGATAGTGAAGATTGTGGTAGTAGTGGTGGTATTTATGATGAGGATATAGGCTGTGGTGGAGGGTAATGGTGGAGGTTGTGAAAAGTGGTGAGTGGTGATGGTGGAGGTACTGATGGTGATTATGGTAATGGTGGTGATGGCTGTAAGCGTGTTAATTATGGTAATAGGTTTTTCATGTCATAATAGGAAGAGTAGAAGTCATTGTCCAGAAACTCCTAACGTAAAAGGGTCCAATGTTATAATGGTAATACAATGTTAATGGTTAAGGTTCCAATGTTATATGGGGGATGATTATGTTAACACCAATGGTACAATCGTGTCATGGCGGTGTTTGGAGTCAGCGGTACGAATGGTATAATGGTTCTAGTGGTTCCAATGGAGTTAATGGTGAAGATAAATGGGGCAATGAAGGAAGTCTGTGAAAGTAATGGTATTCAAGGGAGTCGCCTGGAACTACTCTCGTTCTACAAGTTAAGGAATTTAGGATATGTCTCTAAATCTACCGCAGTTACGAGGTTGTTCTGGACCAGTCGTAATAAGTAGAGAGAGAGAGAGAGAGAGAGAGAGAGAGAGAGAGAGAGAGAGAGAGAGAGAGAGGACACGTAACGATAAGGGATAGACGAATGAACAAATAGAGAGAGAGAGAGAGAGTGGAAAAAAGATATGGAGAACGAGAAAGGCATGAACAAAAGGAAAAGAAAGATATTGAACTTAGATAAAAGAAAAGAGAGAGTACAGTGTATTTCAAACAGGTATATGACAAATTTCAAACAAGTGTTTAGTAGTATATTTCATACCAAATGTATAATAATTTTGGAATGTATCGTATATTTCGGAGGGTATATTAGAATATGTAGGGCCGTTATGATATATTTCAAGGATATACATAGTAACTGAAAGATGTTGGAATTGTATTTTAAGGGAATCTCTAGCATGTTTAAGGCCATGTATAGTATATTTCAAGCGTGTATGTATAGCATACTTAGAAGAGTGTATACACTATATTATGGTTTAAAGTTATACACATGAACTTAGAGATGCGAGTAACATATTTCAAGGGAATGTGTTGTATATTTCACAGGGGCTTGTATAGTATATTTCACAGGGGCTTGTATAGTATATTTCACAGGGGCTTGTATAGTATATTTCAAGGGGCGTGTATAGTATATTTCAAGGGGGTGTGTATAGTATATTTCAAGGGGGCGTATATACTATATTTCAAGGGGGCGTGTATAGTATATTTCAAGGGGGCGTGTATAGTATATTTCAAGGGGGCGTTTATAGTATATTTCAAGGGGGCGTGTATAGTGTACTTGAATGGGGCATGTATAGTATATTTCAAGGGGTGTGTATAGTATATTTCAAGGGGTCGTATATACTATATTTCAAGGGGGCGTGTATAGTATATTTCAAGAGGTCGTATATAGTATATTTCAAGGGGGCGTGTATCGTATATTTCAAGGGGGCGTGTATAGTGTACTTGAAGGGAGCGTGTGTGTGGGTGAGGGCGCGCTGTCAGCTTTAAAGCAACACTGGAGTCACCAAGGTCGGGGGCGACACACACAGCGAGGAGCTCCCGCACCTTCCACCATTTGCCGGGAAATCCAAATTGAACTGTCAAGCCGAGACAAACTGCAAGGATCTGGATTTGACTGAGGTGCAAATCTGGCTTGGTTTTGGGGCATAGACGGCTTGACTGGAGAGTATATGTGGCTTGGTTACGTATCATAATATGTGGTTTGAGGAGCATACGTAGTTCGACTGAGGAGCATATGTATGTAGGTTGAGTGAAGAGCATATGTATGTAGGTTGATTGAAGAGCATATGTATGTAGGTTGATTGAAGAGCATATGAGGTTTGGCTGAAGAGCGTATGTGGTTCGACTGATCGGAATATGTGGTTTGAGGAGCATCTGTCGTTTGGTTACAGATCATATGTGGTTTGAAGACCATTATGTCTGACTGAGATGAAAATCTGGTTTGGGTTTGGAGCATATGTGGGGTGACTGAGGAACATGTAGCTTGACTGAAGAGCATATATGGCTTGATTACCGAGTACATGTGGCTTAACGGAAGAGTATATGCGGCTTGGCTTAAGAGCATACGTGGTTTAACTGAAGAACATATGTGGATTGACTGAAGAGCGTAAGTGGTTTGACTGAAGAGCATATGTGGCCTGACTGGGGAGCATACACGACTCAGTTCATCCTGTAATCCAGGTAAGTTGGTGAGTATCTCTGTGTTAGCTGTGGAGCATATCTGTGAGTTGGTTGTGGAGCATATCTGTGAGTTGGTTGTGGAGCACATCTGTGAGTTGGTTGTGGAGCATATCTTTGAGTTGGTTGTGTAGCATATCTGTGAGCTGGTTGTGGAGCATATCTGTGATTTGGTTATGGAACATATCTGTGAGTTGGTTGTGGAGCATATCTGTGAGTTGGTTGTGTAGCATATCTGTGAGCTGGTTGTGTAGCATATCTGTGAGTTGGTTGTGGAGCATATCTGTGAGTTGGTTATGAAGCATATCTGTGAGTTAGCTGTGTAGCATATCTGTGAGTTGGTTATGGAACATATCTGTGAGTTGGTTGTGGAGCATATCTGTGAGTTGGCTGTAGAGCATATCTGTGAGTTGGTTATGGAGCATATCTGTGAGTTGGTTGTGAAGCATATCTGTGAGTTGGTTGTGGAGCATATCTGTGAGTTGGTTGTGAAGCATATCTGTGAGTTGGTTATGGAACATATCTGTGAGTTGATTGTGGAGCATATCTGTGAGTTGGTTGTGGAGCATATCTGTGAGTTGGTTGTGTAGCATATCTGTGAGTTGGTTGTGAAGCATGTCTGTGAGTTGGTTGTGGAGCATATCTGTGAGTTGGTTATGGAGCATATCTGTGAGTTGGTTGTGTGGCATATCTGTGAGTTGACTGTGTAGCATATCTGTGAGTTGGTTATGGAGCATATCTGTGAGTTGGCTGTCTCGAAAATTTGTGTACACTGAAATATATCATATCTGGACAGGTCATTGAAGGTATGTGGTCGCGCACTGAATATATATCTTGTCCCGCACTGAAATTTATCTACAGTACATTGACTTTAAAATACATCTAGATCCATAAGTTGGGTGTTGAGTATACAGGATGTTGGGCACCATGATAATTTTCTGGTTAATGTAGTCAGAGAGAGTCGACAATATTTACCGATATTTCTTGATTAGAAAACAAAGAAAGAAAAATTTACATCGTATTTTTCAAGGGATTTTTTTTTATTGATGTGAGGAAATTCTTAATACATTAATTGAGTTTTAATAAAAAAATGGACCTTGAACGATGTTTTTTGCCAAATTCCTTTAAGTTTTTAGATTCTTTTTATAAAACAGACTCTAAATCCAGGCTTTTGTTTTTAGTTTTTTGGGGGGTTTGAATTCACTCTGATTCCAAGTCGTTTGAACAGAGAAACACAGCTGAGGGACACACAGCTTGCCGTCATTGTGTGTTGGGAATGGCGACCAACACTGACTGCAGAAAACAATTTGCTGCTATCAAACGTCGAGTGTATGCAGGCACACATTACACCTGACCCTCAATAGGTGTCCCAGGGAGGAGAGATGGTGGTCAGGGTTTATCTATTTATATAGTTCATTTATCATTTTGCCACTAATCAGCTTAAAGGACATTTGGGCGCTGGTCTGTTCTTTGTTTCCTTTGTTATGATTTTAATTGTCCAGTGTTAGTTCAGGAGGAGGCCAGAGTATCAGGAAAAAAATGTCAGAGATATTTGGTAGGGTGACATTGAATAACGCCCTTCTCATATTCAACCCGGAGATTTGAGCCCAAGCATGCCGGTGTGAGAGGAAAACGTGTTACCGCTATACAATACCACCAACACACCCACTCTCACCTCAGCTGCTGGGACTTGCGACAGATCGTCAAAATTATATCTCTGGTTTACTTTTTTTGTTTATAAATCACCTCCGAACACACGTTCTTTGGATTTGTTGTTTATAAATCCGCTCTCTAAATCCAAGACGTTCGCATATCTCACTTCTAAATCCTCTCTGAATCCAAGTTATTTGGATCTGTTGTTTATGAATTCGCTCCCTAGATCCAGGACGTTTGTATACCCTGTTTCTAAATCCACCCTGAATCCACCTGCCATGGATTTCTTGCTTTCTGAATCCGCTGTGAGTCCTTGCAGAATGAAATATATCACGGGGATATATCAGTGACTCTGAAGAAGCTTGACATATAAGAGTATGTTGTATAATCTATAAGGAACGTATTGAGTAGAATTACAGGTTAATAGAGGAAGTAATAAGTGGAAGGAAGAGCCCCTCAAGATGAATTGGTGTAGCTGAGTACATGTGTGTGGGTGTGTGTGTGTGTGTGTGTTTATTCCCAAATAATAAGAAATACTACAATAATAAGGTACAGGACAGACAGACAGACAGCCATATCCATCATATACAACGGACAGGAAGCGACAGTTATATTAGATGACCAATACGGATACCATATTGACAGACAGCAAATTTGGTAAAAAAAGACAGGTTGCCGATCGTTCTCAAGTAGACAGCCGATGATGGGTAAGTGACGGGAGCGGGACAGATGGTGGGGTGCCAATTGACAGGTGAAAGACGGGCGTGATTGATTTTAGTGGCAATATTTCCGCCTGAGAAAGTCTGTCGCTGGTTTACCAGTTAAATGTGTCTGCAGGCGGTAGTGATTTGGGAACAAATAACACCGGTTTTTATTTTTTTCCAATCTGTCTGTCAGTCTCTGTTTTTCAGCGTTTCACAATCAGTGTCCATAAATTATGAGTAATTTAGAAAAAATATTACAAGTTTTATTTTTTTAGTGCCATTCCGTCAGAGTTGTATAATCAGTGTATATAAAGTTGCTAGTAATTTAGGAAATATATTGTCTATCTGTCTGCCTATCAGCGCTGAATATATTATGTATACATCAAGTTATGAATATATATATATATATATATATATATATATATATATATATATATATATATATATATATATATATATATATATATATATATTATATTATATATATATATATATATATATATATATATACTGATGGGTGTAATTACATATTTAGTTAAATATCTTTTTATTGTTCTGGATTCATTGTGAAAGACTTTCTTTCTTTCTTTCTTTCTTTCTTTCTTTCTCTTATATACTGTATTATATTAATTGATACTTGTACAGTTTATATTTATTGATTTATTCAATTTTTATTTTCTTCGTAGTAAAAGTTGTGGTGATATAGGGGAGGAAGAGGGGAGAAAGGGGGAGGAGGTGAGAGGGGAGGGGAAGGGGGGGAGGGACGTCGAGCCTTGGTGAAGTAAATACATTAAGCTGTCGCAGCCTCGTAAAGACTTTCTTTTTTTCTTTAGTTGGAGCACCAAACTTTCACCACCACCATCTTGTTTACTAACTTTCTCTCTCTCTCTCCCGCTCTATCTCTCTTTCTCTCTGTGCTCTTAACTTCTCCTTTAAAGGTCTTGTTTAAATTGCATGTTTATTGTTTGTGTTTTATGAGTTGATTGTGTTTCATAAATTGTTTGTGTTTTGCGAATTGTCGTAACTTCTCGCCTTTTGCAGCCTTGTTTAAGTGCCTTGTTTATTAATTCTCCTACTAATGTTACTCCCTTGTTTAAATACCATGTTTACAGTATTGTTTTGTTCATGGCTTCTTTACATTAATTTGTTGTTCTGTTTAAATGTCTTGTTTATTGACTTGTTTTCTTACTTACTTATGGTCTATTTCCTGTTTGTTTTTTACTTCCCATAATCTCTTATTTCCTGTCATCTGAATTCTTACATATTTATTTTCTTTATCTGTATTATCTATTATCTCCCTAATTTCTTTGCTTATTAATTACCTCTTATTCATTTCTTCTGATTTAGAGCTTTTATTTTTTGAGGCATTTCGTCAACTGCTTTACTGGTTGTTCTCTTTATTAATTATCTATCCTTATTTATTTCTCCTTTGAATTCTTAATATAGATTTATTCTCCATTGTTTTATCGGTTGATTTATTTGTGTTTATTTTTTAATTTCTAAATGATTTATTTATATAGTTTAAGTGTCTCGTTTATAATATTATTTACTGTTTGTACGTGAATGAGGGTTAAAACAGCTGCTCGTACGTAAGTGAACCTCTAACCTAACCTAACCTAACCTAAATCTTAACTGAGGTCACCAATATAGGTCAGTCCATTTTGATGAGGATAAGTCCCCACATGCCGGAGCTATAGTCATCATCAATAACAATTACACACACACACACACACACACACACAAACGATACAGACAGTTAAATCTCATATTTTTTATCGCTCATGAACTAGTGTAAATCTCTAACCATGTTAACCGCTTAAATACCCTTGTTATTCAACGCGGTAATAACATTATAAGGTTAACGCCAACGATACATACCAGTGATTTTTTTTACCCTATTACTGAGTTGTCTGTGTGTGTGATGCGTGTATATAGCTTTGAACTTGACCTTAGCATTTTAGGTCATCAAGGTCACGTAGGTCAGACGCCAAGGGGGAGGGAGGACGGGGGAAGGGTGAGAGGGATATTCCTTTCTCTAAAAATCACGAAGGGAAATTTCCATTTAAGGGTTGTGTGGAATGGTACCTGGGACTTGCCATTTCATCAAGGTCACGAAAGAATGCATGGAACGGTGTGTGGAACAGATCATTTCCTGACTGAAGAATGGTGTGTGGAATGATATGTGGGACAGAATATCTCATAAAGGTCAAGAAAGTGGAGGGGCGCGCGAGGCATTAGTGTTCCTCTACACTCGCCTCTTGTATTTAACCTGACAGGACACGACCTGCAGGCGGCGAACTACTCACTGAAACATTTTGGCCTAAACCATTTACTGTGTGTGTGTGTGTGTGTTTGTGTGTGTGCATAAAGGGACACGAGCTTAAAATACAACCCCAAAGATTTTGATTGAGATGATCAGGTCAAGACGCGTCTATCTTATTTCGCATGAAGATTAACCCCCCTAACCTAACCCAAATTAACCTAACCTAACCCAAATTAACCTAACCTAACCTACCCACCTACCTAATCTTAACCTAACCCCCGAGTAGCGTTCGGGTGATCAGCTTTCAGGTAAAATAAGTTGGGGTGTCTATTCTGCAAGTGATCTGCTTGAAATAACTGCAAACGAGAAGATAGTAGTTTAGTTTTAGGTCTTTATTTACGTTCCTCATATAGGGACGTCATCAAACTGAACTACAGAGACTCGCCTCGTATGGCAAGCTGCACCCCAGGTTCACTGCTAGTGGGTGTGAGTTATTGCCAAGGTTTGAAATAGTGGAACTCGCACCTCACAGTGTGCTAAGACGAGTGGGTGGAGTAGAGGTTCTCTGGGACAGGTTTATTCTATTGTATTATTATTTCATTTTATTTTTTTTTTTTGGGGGGGGGGGGGGTAAAACGGTAAAAAATGACCAAGACGTTGGTGATTAAAATGAATTTACAGAGTTCGTCAATGGTTTTGTTAGGTGGCATAGCGGACGATAAGGCTACAACAAACCGCTGAATACTGTGGTAATAACACTGAGATTATGCCTTCATTATAAGGTGAATCTGACTGTTGCACCCACGAGGGAGAGAGAGAGAGAGAGAGAGAGAATATATATACAGTGAACTCAAGTAAAGGAAATATGTGAATGTTTGGTGAAATTCCACATCCTTTTTCGTTTTGATTTTTTTAACCCACAAAAAGATGAGCTCTTCACATTTACGAGGACAACATTTACGTAGAATAAACTTTTTAGATGAAATTATGCAATGAATTATGATGCATCTCAATCACAAGACAGCTCATAGGAATTTTACACTTTCATGACCTCGGTATTTACATATAAAAATAAACGATGTAAATAAGAACGAGCTTTTTTTTTTTGTGTAACGGTATGTAAATCTTTTTCAGAATTCAGAATATCAAATGCGGTGTAAAAGAACATTAATGGTTGAAGCATCTAAATTGAAATAACAACAATGATAAAAATAACAACACAATAACAGGAGAGTGAAAACATATCTTTCCTGGTAATAATTCAGTAATTTGGTGTTATTTTGAATTTATAAATGATAATGCGAAGAAACAACATGTGATATTGTAGAGTAATACTATGAACTAATTTTTGTTTTCAGATGCGGAATAACAAAACCTAACCTAACCCAACCTAACCTAACCTTATGATCCGAAGGCCATTTTGATTTGGTTAGGTTTGACTGGTTCTCGTTGCCGTCGTCGTCTGCTTTCAAGCGATAAAATAAATGTCTTTTGAGTGGTCCTTTCCACAGCGCTTTTTCAACACTGCTCATTTTGCATTCATTCCAAATGGATGGGATTCCTGAATGGCACTCAATTACAGGTTTACAATAATACGCCGTTAAATGTTTTTTTCTCCCCCTCTTTTGTATATTTAGGACTTTAATTGCGAAAGAAAGCCAATTAAAGGTGTAGATTTATGTTGTGAAACACAGGTGGAAATAAAACCCCTCCCACTGTAATGCAGTATTTGTTCCCTAGATGGCGTTGATATCCATGACACCAGTCTAATGGAAACTCCCATGGCTGTTTCTCAGAGGTTCGTAAGTTGAATTCACCTCGTAAGTGGAGAGGTAAGAATGCATCTAACTGCAGCCAGAGTGATGATAAAGCACAAAAAATAACATCCACTATGGCGTTAAATTTACACCGAGACTCTACCTTTAACCAAATTACGTTCATTATTTTTTCCAAAGATTCCGTTCGTTATTTTTTTCCCTCGGCTCAGTGAACGTTACCGGTTTTTAACAGTGTAAATATTATATTGTTTATGATGCTATTTTTATCCCCCAGTTTAAGACAGGCAGTCAGGTACAGTTTAAGGCAGGCAGTCAGGTATAGTTTAAGACGCTATTTTAAACCTTCAGTCCAAGTCAGACAGTCAGGTATAGTTTAAGATCCTATTTTTATCCCCCAGTTTAAGTCAGACAGTCAGGTACAGTTTAAGTCAGCCAATGAGGTACTGTACGTTTTTACAACTCCAGTTACGAGTAAAATCCCGTATGACCCCTTTGGGAATCCGGGACGTAAATTCCATATCAAAATTCACCCTTTCATTTCATAGCCTCTTTTTTCTCACATTCTTGTAGATTAAAGTGTAAATTGCAAGATATACTTTCTCTCTCTGTAGAATGTGTATTGTAGTTTTAGTTTTTGTAATGTCGTGAATATGGAACACGGTAATTTATTTTTTATTTTTTATTTATTTATTTATTTTTTTCTGGGCTAACTTGAGATGGTATTGTCAAGTATGGCGGCATTCTCCTAGGCAAGGAAGGTTATGTATTGGGTGGGGTCGGAGGGAGGGATAGGGTTATGAGAGGGGTGAATATGGCAAGAGGAACTGTTTTGTGTATACCATAGGAGACAGACACCGACAGACAGACAGACAGACAAAAATAAATTATAGAGGGGAATAATTAAACCACATGAAGTTATCAAGTAGTGGAAAGTTACCATAAACACGAAGTGATATTATGAAAGTTTCAGAAAAAAACAAACAAGATACGCTGGCAGCCTTTCCTCTCCTTCCCTCCCTCCCTCCTCCCTTCCCTCGCCTCCACCTTTTTACCCTCCATTCTTCTCTACCTCCTACCCTCTCTCTCTCTTTTCCTCCCCCTACCACCCTCCCTCTCTCCCTCCCTCCCCACCTCTCTCTCTCTCTCTCTCTCTCTCTCTCTCTCTCTCTCTCTCTCTCTCTCTCTCTCTCTCTTCCTCCCCCTACCACCCTCTCTCTCTCTCTCTCTCTCTCTCTCTCTCTCTCTCTTTTCCTCCCCCTACCACCCTCCCTCTCTCCCTCCCTCCCTACTCCTCTCTCTCTTCCTCCCCCCTCCCTCCCTCCCCTATGTCGGAACTGCTGTTGCTGCATCCTTGAAAACTCTTTTTTTTCTTCCTCTTGTTGTACATACTCCCCTTATCTCACCAACTTTCTCTAGAGAGTTGAAAAAAAATACCACTCCTCCAAGTACCTGGAGAAAGTGGCGCTTTCTCTGGCTGAGGGGGGGGGGAGAGGGGGGCGGTGTAGGAAATAAAGGGGGGTAGTGGAAGGGAAAGAAAGGTAGAGAAAGTTTGAAGGAATGAGGAGAAAGGAGGCGTAGTTAGAAGTAGAAGAAGAGGAAAAGAGAGTACGGAGGGGAGGAGGATAGTGAAAAAAAGAGATAAGGAAGGGTAGAAAAGAAAGCTAGCTAAATGACGAGGAGTAAAGTAAAGGGTGGAGAGACTAAAAAGGAAAAGGAGGAAAACAAAGGTAAAAGAGCAACAGAAAGGAAAATGTAAGGAGAGAAGGATGGACAGAATGATGGAATCAAGAAAGAGGAAGGAGGAATAAGGAAGGAAAGAAAGAGGAGAAAAGTGAGGTAGGGGGAAGTTGACGTAAGATAGAGGGAAAAAGAGACGAAATATTATACAAATAAATGAATAGGGGAGATAAAGATAGAGAACGAGAAGAAACGAAAAGAGAACTGGGAAGGTTAATTTAATCGAGTAAATGATGGAGATAGAGCAAGAAAGAAGACAGAATAAGAGGGCAAGATAGGAGAATTAAATCAAGAAAGGACAAATTATTGGAAAAGAACGGACAAGAACTTTCTCTGTTGGTTTTACCGGGGAGAGATCACATCTCTCTCTCTCTCTCTCTCTCTCTCTCTCTCTCTCTCTCTCTCTCTCTCTCTCTCTCTCTCTCTCTCTCTCTCTCTCTCTCTCTCTCTCCCCCCCTCCGTATCCCTGTCTTATCATACCCATCATCATCTTATTACTCCCTCTCCATACACCTTTGTTCATACCTCACCCACTTACGGTTTTCCTCCCCTCCCTCACCTCCAGCTCTCTTTCCCTTCCATCCTTTCTCCCTCACTCTCTCAGCAGTATAAGAGAGTGAGGGTAAAATCCACACTCTCCAGCAGGGTGAGGAAAAGTGAGAGTGATGGCCTCACTCTCTCAGCTGGGTGAGGAAGAGTGAGAGTGATGGCCTCACTCTCTCAGATGGGTGAGGAAAAGTGAGAGTGATGGCCTCACTCTCTCAGCTGGGTGAGGAAAAGTGAGAGTGATGGCCTCACTCTCTCAGTTGGGTGAGGAAGAGTGAGAGTGATGGCCTCACTCTCTCAGTTGGGTGAGGAAGAGTGAGAGTGATGGCCTCACTCTCTCAGTTGGGTGAGGAAGAGTGAGAGTGATGGCCTCACTCTCTCAGCTGGGTGAGGAAGAGTGAGGGTGATGGCCTCACTCTCTCAGCTGGGTGAGGAAGAGTGAGAGTGATGGCCTCACTCTCTCAGCTGGGTGAGGAAGAGTGAGAGTGATGGCCTCACTCTCTCAGCTGGGTGAGGAAGAGTGAGAGTGATGGCCTCACTCTCTCAGCTGGGTGAGGAAGAGTGAGAGTGATGGCCTCACTCTCTCAGCTGGGTGAGGAAGAGTGAGAGTGATGGCCTCACTCTCTCAGATGGGTGAGGAAAAGTGAGAGTGATGGCCTCACTCTCTCAGCTGGGTGAGGAAGAGTGAGGGTGATGGCCTCACTCTCTCAGCTGGGTGAGGAAGAGTGAGAGTGATGGCCTCACTCTCTCAGCTGGGTGAGGAAGAGTGAGAGTGATGGCCTCACTCTCTCAGCTGGGTGAGGAAGAGTGAGAGTGATGGCCTCACTCTCTCAGCTGGGTGAGGAAGAGTGAGGGTGATGGCCTCACTCTCTCAGCTGGGTGAGGAAGAGTGAGAGTGATGGCCTCACTCTCTCAGCTGGGTGAGGAAGAGTGAGAGTGATGGCCTCACTCTCTCAGCTGGGTGAGGAAGAGTGAGGGTGATGGCCTCACTCTCTCAGCTGGGTGAGGAAGAGTGAGAGTGATGGCCTCACTCTCTCAGCTGGGTGAGGAAGAGTGAGAGTGATGGCCTCACTCTCTCAGCTGGGTGAGGAAGAGTGAGGGTGATGGCCTCACTCTCTCAGCTGGGTGAGGAAGAGTGAGAGTGATGGCCTCACTCTCTCAGCTGGGTGAGGAAGAGTGAGAGTGATGGCCTCACTCTCTCAGCTGGGTGAGGAAGAGTGAGGGTGATGGCCTCACTCTCTCAGCTGGGTGAGGAAGAGTGAGAGTGATGGCCTCACTCTCTCAGCTGGGTGAGGAAGAGTGAGAGTGATGGCCTCACTCTCTCAGCTGGGTGAGGAAGAGTGAGTGATGGCCACACTCTCTCAGTTGGGTGAGGAAGAGTGAGAGTGATGGCCTCACTCTCTCAGCTGGGTGAGGAAGAGTGAGAGTGATGGCCTCACTCTCTCAGCTGGGTGAGAAAGAGTGAGAGTGATGGCCTCACTCTCTCAGCTGGGTGAGGAAGAGTGAGAGTGATGGCCTCACTCTCTCAGCTGGGTGAGAAAGAGTGAGAGTGATGGCCTCACTCTCTCAGCTGGGTGAGAAAGAGTGAGAGTGAGTGCCATACTCTCTCAGCAAGATGAAGGAGAGTGAGAGTGACGGCACGCTCTCCAGTTACACGTCAGAGAGAATGCATTTACTCAGAGCATTAACAACACTGTCTAGAGTTGTCTGTGGGTGTTTCTCTCTCTCTCTCTCTCTCTCTCTCTCTCTCTCTCTCTCTCTGGTGTTTATCCGTCTTTCTCTCTCTTTGAAAATACGAATTCGGTTATCAAATTTGAATTATTGAATAGAATAATTATCAATCTGTAATTTATTGATCTAAAGCTCTATCACTTTACCTTGTGTTTTGCCCACTGTTGATTTTGTAGTGTGTTAAGGATATTAAATAAGACTTAATATAGAGGTAGATAGGGTAGAGGAGATAGTGAAGTTATGGTTATCGGCACCGTCGTTTATTTTACCTTATGATTAAACACTCGAGAGCTACCTTGGGAATTATGTTATGTTATGTTATGTCATGTTAGGTTAGGTTCAGTTATGTTATGTTAGATTAGTGTTAGGTGAAAGAAACAGGGGGTGCCTATTCTTCACGTGGTTCCTCACTCGTAGAAAATATCCTAATGTGAGTAAAAGCAAACATCTGACACAGTGAAAATAATCAAGTTTATGATTCATGTTGAATATTTTTCCTCCTGTTAGTAATAAGCAGTCAGCCATGATAGATGGTATAATGCTGAAGTATAATAAAACTCAACAGGTGTATAATCTACTGACTTATTAAACGACGTTTGATTATATCATCCTGTTAATTATGTTCATTTTGCATTTTTATTATTGGAAAAATATAAAAAGTACGAGAGGAAAAAAGTTATTGTATTAGCAGTATTTAATGTTGTTGCACTAATGCAGTTGTTCTTTAAAGTGTATGTAAGTTTTGAATGATATTGTACCGTTATTATTATTATTATTATTATTATTATTATTATTATTATTATTATTATTATTACTATTTGTATTATTATTATTATTATTATTATTATTATTTACTCAGAGAATACGTATCAACGAGCCAGCATAATGGACATACTGTTGTTTTACGAAAAGGTCATCTACAACCATTAATAACCTCCGTCTGTCTCACACCACCACGCTAATGCCCTTTCTACTCCCCCCAACCGGCGCCTCTCCCAAGCCTCTCGCACCTCTCCCACATCCCCGCATCTCTCTCAAGCCCCCCCCCCCTCCCTCACACTCCGCACCTCTCCCAAGCCTCCTGCACTTCTTCCACGCTCCCGTGCCTCTCCCACGTCCCCCCGCACCTCCCCCACACTCCCGCACCTCTCCCACACCGCCTAACCTCCCCCACACTCCCGCACCTCTCCCAAGCCTCCCGAACCCCTCCCACACCCCCCGCGCTTCTAAGCCTCCGGCGCCTCTCCCACATCCCCCCCAGCGCCTCCCATAATGCCATTACATCTTTACTAACACCAAGGCAACTCCTGATGGAAGAGTCTTAATGAATTATATGGTTGTAGCTCCAGCGTGCTAAGTTGTGGAAGCAGCTACACATACATACATACATACATACATACTTACTGTACATACATACATACATACATAAATACATACATACATACATACATACATACATACATACATACATACATACATACATACTACTTTCCTGTCAGTCGGAATCGAGTATGACGATTACCCAGCTATGATACAATGGTATGAGTTATCAAGTATGTCACCTACTGTACGTTGTTGAGTTCGGAGCTGATTAAAGAGGCCGATACAGGACCGGCAGATGCGTTCACGGATGTTGCACGTGTGGGGGGCTACATCTAGTGCGGGAGGGGTGGTGGCAACGTCTTTCCGGCGTTGGCGCTTGTCTGCCTTATTAGGCAGTCGGGCTAACTCGAAAGTATTAACACATTCTCGTGTGATGCTCCTCCAAGTGTTACGGTGTGGAGTAATCGTCTCCCAGGTCAGAGGATCGATTTGGCACTTTTTCAGGTTTGTCTTAAGACTATCCTTATACCTTTTCAGTTGCTCGCCAGCATTACGTTTACTATTCGTTAGGTGACTGTAAAGTAGCTGCTTTGTCAGCCTACTGTCGTCCATGCAGGCAACATGCGTAATTGTTCATTGCTAATGGTAGCCTTAATGCTCCTACAGTTGGTGTTAGCAAGAATACTGGCATTTGTTCACTTGTCTTCCCAGCGAACTTGGAGGATGGAACATAGACTACGTTGGTGAAATTTTTAAGTGCCTTTAGGTGCCTCCTGTTTATGACCCATGTCTCTCTGCCATTTAGCAGAATGAGGAGGACCACTGCTCGATATACGTGTAACTTTGTAGATAATTTTAGCTCCCTGTAGCTAAATTCACGGTTTTGGAGTCTGCCAATGGCTTGAGATGCATCTGACCCGATGTTCAATCTCTTCATTGATGTCTGCGGTGGTGGACAGGTGGGAAGCCGAGATACCGAAAGTGGGTAATATTAGAGAGGGTAGTACCGTTAAGGTGGATGAATAGTGGAGGCGTGGTTGAATGAGGAGCAGACTGCAAGAGAATCTGAGTTTTATGTGTACATTCATATCAAGAAAGAAGTGTGCATACGCATCTGCATAGGTGTTCAGGATCTTCTGTAGGTCGCTTTCAGTGTGAGCAACAAGGTTGAGGTCGTCTGCATACTGAAGTTCACTAATGGAAGCTGTCGACCCCTCTGTTCCTGCCTGGAGGCGTTTTATGTTGAAAAGACATTTCATCCGGTACTGGATGCCCACCCCGCCGGCTAAATTGGCACTGGCACGAGTAAGGAAGGCAGCCAAGGAAATGGAAAAGAGAGTTGGTACCATTACACACTCTTGTTTAACCCCCGTTTGGATGGAGAAAAACTCAGACTGGGTGTCGTTGTGCAGGACACTGCTGTTCACGCCATCGTGGAGTTGCCGCACAATGGCGATGAATTTTGGTGGGCAGCCAAAACGGCTGTTGACCGAGTTGTAGGCCTTGGTTAGGTCGATGAAAGCCATGTAAAGGTCACGACGCTGTTTGTTACACTTTTCCTGCATCTGGCGGGCAGCAAAGATCATGTCAGTGGTGCCACGTGATGGTCTAAAGCAACATTGAGATTCTGGGAGGAAGTTCTCCGCCTTAGGAAGAAGTCTGTTTAGGAAGAATCGGGCGATAATCTTACCAGTTACAGACAGTAGCGAGATTCCACGTTAGTTGCCACCGTCTGACGGGTCTCCCGTGTTCTTATAAATGTTGATGATGGAGGCGTCTCTAAGAGCTTGGGGGATTTCCCCCTTTTCTAATATATTCTCCAGTATAAACTGCTGGTTTATACATCTCAGCTGGGATCCCATCAGGCCTTGAGGCTTTGTTATTTTTCGTTTGTTTGATGGCAGTAGGTACCTTATCCAGGGATGGAGGAAAGCTGAGGTGGGTCAGCTCTGGATGCTGAGGGACCTGCTGGGTAGTCAGGACATCCACAGAGATGTTTTGGTTGAGCAGTGAATGGTAGTGCTCTTTCCAATGCTGAAGAATGCCTTCTTCGTCTTTAATTAGGGAGTTACCATCGGATGAGCGGAGGGGGGCTGGGCACCAGTGATTGGCCCATAAAATGTTCTAGTGGAATTGAAAAATTCGCACATCTTGTGCTGATCTGCAAATTTTTGTGTTTCACAGGCTCTATTTTTAAACCAGTCATTCTTTTGATTGTGAAGTTCACGCTGATCACCGCTTTCTTCTTGCGGAAGATATGAGCTTTAGTCCGAGACTGAGGGTTGTTCTGGCAGTCCGTTAAAGCAGCACGTTTATCATCGATGAGTACATTAATTTCTAGGTCATTTTCATCAAACCAGTCCTGGTGTATTCTTTCGATCTGGCCGATGGTCTCTCTACAGGTTTATGTCATGACAAGTGTCGAGAATATCCCATTCGGCACAAGGATTTGGGTTGTTTGTTGTCGGGTTGTTTATTAGCCCATGTTCGAGCTGCTCCTGAAAGCATGTGCTACTGCTGGATCCTCCAGATGCTTTTTGTTAAAGCCTCTTCTTGAGGCTTGCTGCCTTCGCCGTTTTGGGGCGATGTGAAGTGATAGCTTGGTTCTGACGAGCTGAAGATCAGTGTCACAGTGGTCTGAGCCACGCATGACTAGGGTGATGAGGACATCTTGGCGATCTGTTTCTCTGACAATGGTTTAGTCAATGAGATGCTAGTGTTTGGATCCAGGGTGTTGCCACAAACCCTTGAACTTGTCGGCCTGTCTAAATAAAGTATTAGTGATAGTGGGAGTGTGTGCAGCGCACTTTCTGAGGAGGAGTAGGCTGTTGGAATTACACTTGCCTAGTCAATTTCTCCCTATGGTTTCCTGCCAAATGTCAGAATCTCTGCCAACTCTGGTATTGGAGTCACCAAGGATCACAACCTTATCATCTCTGTGGATAGAGGTTATCACTCTGTCGAGGTCGGCGTAAAAGGCCTCCTTGATGTCATCCTCTGCATCATGTGGCGCTCGTTGATCCTAATAGGCATTTCAGTTAGCTTGTGTAGGATGCTTTGGCGGATGGCAAAGCCAATTCCATAAATGCGATTTCCCTTCGCAGCAGGCTTACCCTTCCAGAAAAATGTGTAGCCAGACCTCCGTTCTATGAGTTGACCCTCGTCTGGGAGCTGGAACTCACCAATGGCTGCTATGTGGATGTTATACCTAGCCAGCTCTTTTGCCACAAGGGCAGTTCTTGTTTCAGGACGCTCATTTGTGCCAGTATCCAGAAGCGTCCTGACATTCCCTGGTGCGACCATAGGAGGTTGTATAGTTTGTGTTTGTTTGATCTGTGATTATGACTGTTTTAGACTGCATAAGGATTTCCTTACTGGGTGCGGTTGTCCAGTCAGGTTGGTTTTTTAGGCAGGCTATGTTTAGGGCACCTTTTCTAGCTCCAACATAATGCTGCCACACTAGACACATTTCACCACCCTGTGTGTAAACGTGCAAACATACATACATACATACATACAAACATACATACATACATACATACATACAAACATATATACATACAAACTGTACATACATACATACATATATACATACTTACATATCGGGATTTAGAGATTGGAGTATGACGTGTAATGTCCAACGGATTGTTTTGATAAAAGCAAGTCAATCTGTCTATTATTTATCATCTGTCTACCTGTCCATCTCTCTATATGGCTCTGTACCTGATTATTGATGTTCTTTATAACACTTCTTTCTATCTCTATATCTGTCTACCCGTCCATTTGTTTTATCTATCTATCTATCTATCTATGTCTTTTATGTCTGTTGTTTTCCTGTCACTTTATGTCTGTGTGTCCGTCTCTTTATGTCTGTTTTCCTGTCACTTTATGTCTGTGTGTCTGTCTCTTTATGTCTGTGTGTCCGTCTCTTTATGTCTGTTTGTCCGTCTCTTTATGTCTGTTTGTCCGTCTCTTTATGTCTGTTTTCCTGTCACTTTATGTCTGTTTGTCTCTTCATTTTTATGTGGCTATCTATCTTCCTGTTTAATTATCCTCATTTTACTCGTATGTAGGCAGTTTATCTTCCCCCTCTATCCTTTCTTCTCTCCCCGTCCCTCTCCTACCTCCTTCCCTCCCCTCCATCTCCCCCCCTTCCCCTCCGCCTCTCCGTCCCTCCGCCTCCCCCCCCTCCCTCCCCCCACCCTATCCCCCCCTTCCCCCACCCTATCCCCCCTTCCCCCACCCTATCCCCCCTTCCCCCACCCTATCCCCTCTTCCTCCATACTTTTTTCTTTTTTACATTAATAAACACGCACATAACTCTTCTCACACAGGAAGTAACATTTCACTCTAATAGTTTTATGGAATTACTTCAAAAAATGTTCTATAAAAGAGTCTCTTATTATTATATGTTTTCTTATGTAGATTATTAGGTTAATCCTCTGGGTATGATTAGTTAAGCCCCTAGAGTATTATTATTATTATTGTACTCAATGGAATAGGTCGTGGTACTTAAAGTGTTAAATCATCGTACTCAACGGTATAAAACGGGACATCAAGGGGTTATGATCGTACTCATGGGGCTCAATCGTTTTAGTCAGGGGATTTTCATCGTATTTATAGAACTAAGTCGTTGTATTTAAGGGGTTATTTCTTGCACTCAAAGAAGTTAAATCATCGCAGGCAAGGGACTAAGTCGTAATCAAGTGCTTGTCATCATACTTAAGGGACTGTCATTATATTCAAGGGGTTAAGTTATCGTACTCAAGGGTTGACTCGGCATTAGCCCATCACAGTATGAATATCATATTCACTTAAAACTGTACTTGTATATGAAAAAAAAATTAGAAATAAACATAACTGGGTTAATTTATTCCTAGAATCATTTATATTCATATCTAGGTTAAGGCATCATTTTGTTAGTCAATCACCGTAGGGAAGTTAGTATATTTTGCTGATTTTTGAAATATGTTTCATTTCTGCATATTTTCACATAAATTTACTTGATACATTTCCACATAAAATCTTTATATTTTTTGCCGTGGATTTTTTGTTTACATTCAGTTTATTTAGAGATAAGGAATGAACTGAGGAAATATAACCAGGCTCAGAGATGAAAGAGATGAATGAAGTATATTTTTATGGAATGTTTATCGTTCTTTTACTATATGCTTTGTGATTTTGTTTAAAGTCAACTACTGTACAGTGATAGTACGTTACGTAAATTTGTTTTTAAAAATTGTACTGGTTCTCTGTATGTGTATATCGCAAACAATTTATTTTTATATATTTTCATTTCGTTTTTTGCTATAAATTCTGATCTGATGTATGTTCTCTTTGGCAGGAATGTTTTAATAGCAAATAGCGAAGATAAATAATCATTCTATTAATCGGATTGAATCCTATACCATCCCAAAAAACATTTCATTGGTTAAAGTCGTGTTCCCAACAAAACATGATATATTTTCTTATAAATATGAGACTTAAAAGCAAACTGTACTCGAGCAAGGAGCTGAAGCATGCTGGGGTGTCTTTACAATGTTGCCATCATCATTTGAGATCTTTCGAACCATTCCCCTCCCCTCTTCCCCTCCCCTCCCCTCTTCCCCTCCCTCCTCCCCCCTCCCTGCTCCCTCCTCCCCCCAACCCCTTTCCCCCACCCCCTCCCCCCTCCACCTAATATCAGTTTGCTGGATTTTTCACTATTGTATAGACGACAAATATAAGTTTTGTTGGTGTTTGTTGCCAAGTTATGACGTGGACAGTCTTACATGCACACTAAGTGGTAAGCTCGACCTCTGACCTTTGAACACTAAATCACAGAAATTCCAGAGGTTGTCATAATGAGTGTACAAGAAACATGGAATTTATAGCTCTGTCCTCTCTCGTGTTATGCCGTGAATATACGGGTAATAAATTTGCTGCAGATTGTACTGAGTAATCTCACCCTGGTAAGAGATAAACCAAGATCCAGTTCGTACTGTTGATGTGGTAATGGGTGGTTGTAGGTTAGGTTAGGTTAGGTTAGTGGTCTTAGAGAGAGAGAGAGAGAGAGAGAGAGAGAGAGAGAGAGAGAGAGAATAAAACACTATGAGAATACGACCATATTCTCATTCATTGTTCTCTCTCTCTCTGCCAATATCACAAAACAATCGTGGTAATGACACTTACAATCCCGAGTACTCAGTAATTAGTTAGCTTCAACAGCCATCTCGACTTTCAATACCAAATAGAACGTTGCTGATATGAAGTAGTTTTGTCTTAAGTAAAAGTTATATTGATGGGAATATTTTTTGTTTTTTATTTGGGAATAGAATTTAATACCTGATTATAATAGACGATTTATTTGTTCTTGTTGCCCGTGTGGATGGGTGTGTTGGTGTGTGGACATGAGTGTGTGTGTTGGTGGGTGAGATGTGTGGGTGTGTTGGTGTGTGGACATGTGAGTGTGTGTGTTGGTGGGTGTGTTGGTGTGTGTACATGTGAGTGTGTGTGTTGGTGGGTGGGATGTGTGGGTGTGTGGACATGTGAGTGTGTGTGTTGGTGGGTGGGATGTGTGGGTGGGTTGGTGTGTGGACATGAGTGTGTGTGTTGGTGGGTGGGATGTGTGGGTGTGTTGGTGTGTGGACATGAGTGTGTGTGTTGGTGGGTGGGATGTGTGGGTGTGTTGGTGTGTGGACATGAGTGTGTGTGTTGGTGGGTGAGATGTGTGGGTGTGTTGGTGTGTAGACATG
This sequence comes from Homarus gammarus, assembly GCA_958450375.1. NCBI lineage: Eukaryota > Metazoa > Arthropoda > Malacostraca > Decapoda > Nephropidae > Homarus > Homarus gammarus. The sequence goes on along the minus strand of CAUDMG010001564.1, from coordinate 1,807,005 downwards.
TGAGTGTGTGTGTTGGCGGGTGAGGTGTGTGGGTGTGTTGGTGTGTGGACATGTGAGTGTGTGTGTTGGTGGGTGAGATGTGTGTGTTGGTGGGTGGGATGTGTGGGTGTGTTGGTGTGTGTGTTGGTGGGTGAGATGTGTGGGTGTGTTGGTGTGGACGTGTGAGTGTGTGTGTTGGCGGGTGGGATGTGTGGGTGTGTGGACATGTGAGTGTGTGTGTTGGTGGGTGAGATGTGTGGGTGTGTTGGTGTGTGGACATGAGTGTGTGTGTTGGTGGGTGAGGTGTGTTGGTGTGGACATGTGAGTGTGTGTGTTGGTGGGTGAGATGTGTGGGTGTGTTGGTGTGTGGACATGTGAGTGTGTGTGTTGGTGGGTGAGATGTGTGGGTGTGTGGACATGAGTGTGTGTGTTGGTGGGTGGGGTGTGTGGGTGTGTGTGGGTAGGCAGGTGGTTTCCAGTTTGCGCAATATCTCTAGAACATTCTTTCCTCACAAGATAAATTTAACCTATTATTGATATGTGGGACGAATGGTGAAATGTTAAGTATTACTATGATATGGATCTAATTTTATATCCTTCCGTATTATTGTAAGGATCTATTTCTCAGTCCATCTCTATTTTATGTCAAGGCTCTACTGTATCTCTCAATCTTTCCGTAAGGCTTTATCTTTCAGTCAGTCAGTATTATAATTTGTATCTATCTCTTAGTCTCTCCGTCCAAAGTTTGTTAATTCTCTGTGTCAAAGGTCAGGATTATAGCTGTGGGTCAAGCTCCAAGAGACAAGGTCACGGCTAAAGTTAATGGTTAAGGTCACAGTTAATTGTCAATGATTATGGTCACAGCTAAAGTCAATGGTTAGGGTCACAGCTAAAGTCAATGGTTAAGGTCACAGCTAAATGTCAATGGTTAGTGTCACAGCTAGAGTTAGTGGTTAAGGTCACAGTTAAATGTCAATGGTTAAGGTCACAGCTAAGTGTCAATGGTTAAGGTCACAGCTAAGTGTCAATGGTTAAGGTCACAGCTAAGTGTCAGTGGTTAAGATCAGAGGTCAAACGTTTGTATATATTGTATACTCTTGATCATGTCTTGCATATACAGTATCGTCTAACTCAGTGAACATATTTAATAAACAAGACACATTTACATAATTACTTAATATACTGACACTTTCATCATCTGGTCCCCAATGATGTCGGAGTGAATTTAGAGGACCAAGGCCCCTAAATTTCCCTTATGCCATGGAACGCGTCTTTACAAAACGTTAAACTCAATACGTGGGGTTCGACCCTCATATTTTGTTAGATATTGGTTAATGTATCACACGTGACTGAGCACTTAATGTGTGGAAAATTAGTCATCTCTCCAATTTGTTTCGTAATTGAGGTTTTGGTAATAACTTTTGACTTTTTTCTATTTGGAATTTTTGTGGTTGTTGTTTGTCTATAGAGGAATTTAATTTTCTCTCCTACAGTATATTTACTTTCACTACTCAAGAGGCATGGGGTAGAAATGTATGTTTATGTTGATAATAATAATAATAATAATAATATTCTTCTTCTTATTATTATTCACTTGGTGGTGACAAGCTCTTGACTCACCGGCTACTGACTAACTAGCCGTGCTCCTAGTCAAGTCCCCTGATGTTAAAGTCACGTATAAAGCGTCCTCTGACAGCAGCGCCCCACCAGCTGACCCACCAAAACAAACTACCCATAACTCGTATTAAGGTTCTATCAACATTGCCGTGTGTTAGTGATTTGTGAGGCGAGGGATTAGAGGTGAGGGTGCATGGTTGGTGACTCATACAAGAGAGAACAGGATGCATTTAGTGTGTGGGTAATGAAGTGGTCAAACCCAGATTTGGATTGAGATAAAATTATCGTTAATAAGGTGTTCCCCTTGTTACGTGTCAAAGGGGTAAGGCTCCTAACAAACAAAAAGTGAAGGTATTTAAAGAGAATTACAATATATGGTTCTTAAATTTGTATCGAGAACAACTCCAACTACGGTGTAATGTATGGATTGAATGCACCCCTTTTAATAAGTGAACACTTGATGATTGGAGTAGAGAAACTTAAATAAAAAGTATAACTATATTTACAAATGCTTACCACTAATAACAAAGACATAAAGCTAATCACATGAACATACAATTCAAGAACAAAAATACATAAAACACTAAATACAGCCACAAGCCTCAACAATGAATACCATAAGTACGTCCAGAGGTTACCCAAGCTTATGTCCGAACTCCAAGCCAGCTCTGAAACCCTCGGCTTTTATGGGTTGCTGACTGACCCAAGCATCGTACTTGACATAACGTCTCATTGTTAATGTTATTACACTGTTACTGACTTTAATAATATAAACTATTCACATACACAGAAACAAGACAATGTAATTCTAGTCTGGAAAAATATAAAATTATACAATATATATATACAAGAATACATACTCATTTACAGTACGTCTGGCAGGGGCATACAGCTCATTTAGTAATTGGTTGTTAAGGGTAGTTCTATCCTACGTTGCTCGTAACACCCTCCCCATTTTATGTAAGTTTGTCGGACACTAAAAGCTCTTCATATTGGGTTTTTTTTCTGAATGAAGCAAATAAAAGTATAATGAATGTCAGTAACTGTTCTTTTTAAGCTTTATATTTTGTTTTTAAGTCATTATTTATTTCGAATATAAAATGATAAAAACTAGTAGTAGGAAGTAGGCAGCTACCAACAGGGAGGTACTACCGCCTAGGAACGTATTGGAAGCATAATGTGTTGTCTAATGGTAGACCCTGCTGCCATATGGCATCACAAAATTGTGACCAAGTCCCAGGTTGCTGATCTGACTTCCTGCCTCATTTACACACAATTACAGGGTCTCAGTTGTTTCTCTTGCTGTTGACAAAACATCATACATATGTAAGTCGTTTCTCACTCTTTATTTACTTTGTATTTTTGTATTATTTATGGTTATTATTTTTATTATTATTACTAATATTTTATTTATTAATTGTTTTTTAATTTGTATTAATTTTTTTTTCGCCTCTTAGGCCCTGATGTGGGTCAGTGACCTGTGCCCGGGTGGGCTAATCACTTCAATAGAAAAAAAAAAGTGATGATATACAGTATGCAAGCCAAGCTTCTCTCCTGTTAGGTAATGTTCACTAATATAGTGGAAATAAAGAAACAAACGGCTAAATATATTAATCAGAAAAATGTTTGCGAAACTTTAGTGAGCGGAGGAGTGAGCGAGCACATGGCGTAACATAAGAGAGGTGGGCCGAGCCTCGTGTTGTACACCATAATATGCAGAACTATGCAAATACTCCACGTTATTCTGCTTCAGGAAATTAAGAATGGTTTGTACCTTGTACTGTATTCAACTTTTAATGCAATAAGTTTAGAAGAAATGTGTATTGTGTTTTAGGTCCAAGTGACTTACGTTGACAACTTGTAAGAATCTCGAGGATGAAAATTTGCACAGGAGTAAATAGCTTAAGAACATGAGAACAAAGTTTATATAAACGAGAATATGTACAGTTCAAGCAGTTTAGTATATATATATATATATATATATATATATATATATATATATATATATATATATATATATATATATATATATATATGTGTGTGTGTGTGTGTGTGTGTGTGTGTGTGTGTGTGTAATAATAATAATAATAATAATAATAATTAACGGTTTATTGAAAGAGCTTGGCAGCCAGAAGGCTGAAAATATACAGTTACATATTTGGGGAATGGGTTACGAATTACAAATAATATACAAGTAACATAAGTGATACAAATAAGACATATAATAACTAGATGGGGAAAAGCTCAAACTACAGTTCATTTCAACATAGTGACAGTGTAAGGAGCAGTGTTTACTGGGAGTGAATACACTGATTTATTACAAGTTATTGATAATTTTTACAATGGTTGGGACTGGGCTGTTCTTATAGCGATCAGTTCGTGCACGTATGGGCTGGATGCGGTTGTGGTGTCGAACAGCAATTCTCGGACAAGGGATCTCAGGTGGAAGTAGGAGCCGGCGTCGGGGATGGTGTAGAAGCTTCTTACCAAATTTGCAGATGAGGTCGTGGTGATGGTCAGTGAGAGTCGAAAGGGTCAGTGTGTTGAGCGCTTCTTGATATGTGGAGTAGGAAGGGGAGAGAATAATCTTGCATGCCCTCTTTTGCACTTTTTCTAGGTGTTTGCGTTGTGTGGCATTTAGGGAGGAAGACCAGGTGGGGGAGGCATAGGTGAGCTTGGGAAGTATGAATGTTGTGTAAACACTGAGGAGCTTGTGTGCAGGAACTCCGAGGGACTTGAGTCGGCGGAGGAGGTGGAGACGGAAACTGGAGGATTTGACAACTTCACTGACGTGTGGTTTCCAATTTAGTTTGTTGTCTATGGTGACGCCGAGGAGCTTCGTGGAATCTACAACCTGGAGTGTGTTCAGACCTAAAGTAATGGAAGGAGGTGGGACAATGTCGGAGGAGAGGTTGATGTGCATAACCATGGTCTTGGTATGGTTGATGGTGACATGGTTGTTGGTGGCCCAGTTTTGGAGACTGTTCAATAAATCCTGAAGGGCGGTATAGTTGTGTGTGTGTGTGTTTATATTAACATTTAAAGGACAATTAATATCCGGTTCTAACAGCCGGGATATACTAGAGCAGCTCTTGTGTATCCCAAGAGAAAAAAGAGACTTCTTGACTGCCACAACATGGTGCCCACGTCCAACACTTGTGGCTGACACAGTATTTATTGACATCGTGTCATCTGCATTATAACTTGTACAAAAGTTCAAGATTATTACATTACGTACATTATCAGTGTTCCTTTATTCCATAAATTCATTGTTTTTATTAACGTTTTAACGCATGTCAATAATGCCATTGTCTATGTTTGATAATGTCTTTTGTCAACAAAAGTAATAATTTCATCTTGCCGAGGGTCGAGTGTTGATGAAAACATAATGAGCGAATTCGACAGTGTTGTTAGTATTATAACCACAGTATTGGGAGAGGAAAACCCGATACAGTATAGCTACACCAATCTATTCACATACAAATACAGGCAAAAAAAAAAGAACAAGTAAATATTTCAACACAAAGCTGATGCCCGAGTAACAGGATCCGTCACTCGCAGCAGTCCATCATCTGTGGGGCTGCTGGGATACGTTGTAAATTACTTTGTTATTCAGGAGGCAAATACCGACCGTGTGTAGCATCATCCAGGTTAATGACGACCTTCACTCTGGCGTCTCGAGTACCAGGGCTCATTAGGTCGCTCCACAGATGGGATAATTAAAGGCTTTTCACTCACCTTCTTCATTCTTCCCACTACTAATGGGCTGTGTGTGTGTGTGTGTGTGTGTGTGTGTGTGTGTGTGTGTGTGTGTGTGTGTGTGTGTGTTCTGTTTTATTCATATGTCAATGTTTTGTGTTATTTGTTGTATAAGTGATGGCAGCTGTTCTGACTTCCTGCCTCACTTACACACAATTGCAGGGTCTCAAACAACTTCCTTTGAGAACACAACATACATGTATCGTTTTTCACTGTTGATTTTTTTTATTTTAGTATTTATTTATGGTTCTTTATTATTATTATTATTATTATTATTATTATTATTATTATTATTATTATTATTATTATTATTATATTTTTATTTTTATTATGATTTTATTTATTTTTTATTAATTTTAGTTAATTAATAGTAATTAATAATAACAACAATAATAATAATAATAATAATAATAATAATAATAATAATAATAATATTACTATTATTAGTATTATTATTATTATTATTATTATTATTATTAATATTATTATTATTATTATTATTATTATTTTCGCCCCTCAGGCCCTGGTGTGGGTCAGTAACCTGTGCCTGGGTGGGCTAATCCCCGTAAAAAAAGAAAAACAATAGAAAGTCTTGATGTACTCAGTGGACAGGAGAGACTCAAAATGGATAATATTGATGATGATGGTAGTAATGCAGCTTGGTAATAATAATAATAATAATAATAATAATAATAATAATAATGACGCAAGTACAGAGAAACAATAGCCAAAATATCACTAATAATATCAGAAGGTATCGTTGCCGCTGACCTTTATAACCAAAATGTAATCTACTTCGAAATCCACTAAAAAAAGAATATATGAACTCGTGTGTTAGATAATGGTATTTATTTTCTGTAAGGAATTGTGAGCTTCAGGATTATTACAGGTTCAAAAGAATATTATTTCACTTGTAGGCTATTTGCTATTATGTACAGGAATTTGAAGGGCTTTTTTTTTAGAAAGAGAGAATGCATACTATGCCTATGTATACTGTATATGTATAGTTCTACTAATGCGTACAGACACGGGAATTTATACACACTCACACACTTATTCATACACACTCACTCACACTCACACACGGGAATTAATACACAGACACACACACACACACACACACACACACACACACACACACACTACTTTGCTGTCACTCGGAATTGAGTATGACGATCATCCAGCTATGATACAATGATATGAGTTATTCAGGATGTCACCCACCTTGGTCAGTTTTGAGGTGACTAAAGAGGCCGATACGGGACCCGCAGCATCGTCCACATTCGTTGCACATGTGGAGGGCTCCATCTACTGTGGGAGGGGCGGTGGCAGCGTCTTTCCGACGTTGGCGCTTGTCTGCCTCGGTTTGAAGTCGGACTGACTCGAAAATATTGACACCTCGTGTGGTGCTTCTCCAAGGGTTACGATGTGGAGTAATCAACTCCCAGATGAGGGGGTCGATTTGGCACCTTTTCAGGTTTGTCAACTGTCGTCCATGCGGGTAACATGGCCAGCCCAACGTAGTTGTTCATGGATAATCGTAGCCTCGATGCTCCTACAGTTGGTGTCGGCAAGAATACTGGCATTTGTTCTCTTGTCTTCCTAGCGAACTCGGAGGATGGAACGTAGACTACGTTGGTGAAAGTTTTCAAGTGCCTTGAGGTGCCTCCTGTATGTGACCCATGTCTCACTCCCATATAGTTGGGTGGGCAGGACCACTGCTCGATATACGTGCAGCTTTGTGGATAATTTGAGCTCCCTACAGCTGAAGACACGATTTCGGTGTCCACCCAAGGCATGAGATGCACATCTGATCCAGTGATGAATCTCTTCATCGATGTTTGCGGTGGTGGACAGGTGGGAGCCGAGATACCGAAAGTGGTTGACATTAGAGAGGGTAGTACCATTATGCTAGATGGATGGTGGAGGTGTGTCTGAACCAGGGGCAGGTTGAAAGAGAATCTGAGTCTTACGTACATTCACCTCAAGGGCGAAGTGTACATACGCGTCTGCATAGGTGTTCAGGATCTCCTGTAGGCCGTGTTCAGTGTGCACAACAAGGGTGAGGTCGTCTGCATACTGAAGCTCAGTAATGGAAGCTGCCGACACTTTTGTTCTTGCCTGGAGTCATCTTATGTTGAAAAGACCCCCCTTCACCCGGTACTCGATGTTCAACCCTCTGGCTAAATTGGCACTGGCACGAGTGAGGAAGGCAGCCAAGAAGATAGAAAAGAGAGTTGGTGCCAGTACACACCCTTGTTTAATCCCTGTTTGGATGGGGAAGAACTCTGACTGGGTGCCGTTGTGCAGGACACTGCCGTTCATGCCATCGTGGAGTTGCCTCACAATGGCGATGAATTTTGGTGGGCAGCCAAAACGGCTGAGGGTCCACCATAGGGCTTCCCTGTTGACAGAGTCGAAGGCCTTGGTTAGGTCGATGAAAGACATGTACAGGTCACGACGCAGTTCTCTACACTTTTCCTGTATCTGGCGGGCAGCAAAGATCATGTCAGTGGTGTCTCGTGATGGTCTATAACCACATTGGGAGTAGTTTTCCGCGTCAGGAAGGAGTCTGTTTAGGAGGACTCGCTCGATAATCTTACCTGCTACGGAGAGCAGCGAGATCCCATGGTAGTTGCCACAGTCTGACTGGTTTTCCTTATTCTTATAAATATTGACAATGGAAGCGTCTTAAAGAGCCTCGGGATTTTCTTCTTTTCTCATATATTCTCGAGGAGAGAGTGGAGAAGGCTGGTAAGCAGAGGTCCTCCTGCTTCATACACCTCGGCTGGGATTCCACCAGGACCTGAGGCTTTGTTATTTTCATCTGTTTGGGGTCAGTAACTACTTCATCCAGGGATGGAAGATAGTTGAGGTGGGTCAGCTCTGGATGCTGAGGGACCCTCTGAGTAGTCAGGACATCCACATCGGTGTTTCGGTTGAGCAATGAATGGTGGTGCTCTTTCCAGCACTGAAGGAGGCCTTCATCGTCTTTAATTATGAAGTTACCGTCAGATGAGCAGAGGGGGGCTGCGCCACGAGTGGTTGACCCATAAAATGTTTTGATGGAATTTAAAAATTCGCGCATCTTGTGCTGATCTGCAAATTTTTGTATCTCACATGCTTTATTTTTAAGCCAATCATTCCTTAGAATGCGAAGTTTCCGCTGGGCTACAGCTTTCTTCTTGGGGAAGGTATCAGCTTTGATCCGAGACCGAGGGTTGTTCTACCAGTCAGTAAAAGCATCACGTTTCTCATCGATGAGTACTTTGCTTGCAGGGTCATTTTCATCAAACCAGTCCTGGTTTATTCTTTTGATCAGGCAGAGGGTCTTTGCAGGCTTTTGTCATAGCAATGTTGAGAGTATCTCAGTCGACACTGGGATTCGCGTTGTTTGCAGTTGGGTTATTTATAAGCCCATGTACAAGCTGCTCTCAGAAGGCATGTGCTACTTCTGGATTCTCCAGACGCTTAGCATTAAAACTCTTCTGGAGGCTTGCTGCCTTCGCTGTTTTGGGGCGACGTGAAGTGAGAGCTTGGCTCTGAGAAGTCGATGATCAGTTTCACAGTTGTCTGAGCAGCGCATGGCACGGTTGATGAGGACATCTCGGCGGTCTCTTTCCTTCTCTGACATGATGGCGTCAATGAGATTCCAGTGTTTGGATCATGGGTGTTGCCACGAACCTTTGAACTGTCGGCCTACCGAAACAAGGTATTGAGGTATTGGTGATAGTGAGGCTGTGGGCAGCCCACTTGCTGAGGAGTAGGCCGTTGGCATTACCCTTGCCTAGTACATTTGTCCCGATGGTTCCCTGTCAAATGTTAGCATCTCCGCCAACTCTGGCATTGAAGTTCAATGTCGCCAAGGAGCACAACCTTGTCTTCTCTGGGGATAGAGGTTAGCACTCTGTTAAAGTCATCATAAAAGGCCTCCTTAATGTCATCCTCTGCATCCAGTGTTGGGGGTATGCACTGATGAAAAAGGCATGACGAGAGTGATTCAGTGGGACTCAAAGCGTCATGAGGTGCTCGTTGATCCTAATAGGCATTTCAGTTAGCCTGTGTTGGATTCGTTGGAGGATTGCAAACCCAACTCCATAAATGAGCTTTCTCTTTGCAGCAGGCTTACCCTTCCAGAAGAAGGTCTAGA